>BMAO01033426.1:0-17089 GCA_019973975.1 Trichonephila clavata
TACTTGGAGGTGTAAGCGCGAAAACAATAGCTGGAGGAGAAGATGCAATTTTGAATAATTTAGAATTTATTAGCAACCTGACATCGTTAATTACATAAAAATAAATAGAATGAATTGGTTGGTCCATATAATTCGAATGCCAGATGATAATATTGTCAAAAAGTTACTACAGTTCAAAATCACTGGAATTCGGAAGCGTGGAAGACCAAGGCTGAGATAGGCAGACTCAGTGGAATCAGTCTTTGGGATTATAAACGAGAAAACTTGGAGAACAAAAGTAAACAAGATATCACATTATGGAGGAATCTTCAAAGGAAGGCACTGGCCCTCGAGGGTCTGTCTGGCCAAAAAGGATGATGATGATGGTATAGAAATATTGCATCAATATTGGAGAAATTTTCTCTTTGAAAAAATGTTCATAAATTTGGGGTTTATTCTTCAAAACTAAGGAAAGATAACTTCGAATGAAGATTTTTTCACCAGTTTTTAAAAATAAATTGACTTAGGGCTATTGTTCCTAAACAAGAAAATTTACAGTCAGAATATCGAAATATTTTTGTGGCCGTGGTAGCCAAGTGGTCAAGGTATCGGATCATGGCAAGCATATCATGTGTTCGAGCCCAGTACCACTAAAGACCCGCCATGTAGGGGAACGATGCACGTTAAACCTGTCGAGAGCTCAAGCGTCTTCCTGTTGGTGTGGTGTGGTAGTTGGGAGAGGGGGTGCCAGCTCAGATGTCCTTGTCACTTGACCATGATTCAAAATTACGAGGTCCGTCGCCAAAAGCCCTCGTGTAGCTTAATAGTGCGACGTTAATATTCACTCACTCATCAAAGTATTTTTAAGTCGTGCACATTTAATTTTTAAGCTTGATTATTTTTCAAGCCAAAGATACTCTAAATGCCAAAAAACATACCAAAAACATTTAAAATTTATGTGTACTGATTGGAATATGAGTTTAATGTGTTATTTGGAATTAAATTTTGTAATCTTACGTGTTTTAAAATTATTAATTAAATTTTCAAATTATTTTTGTATCAGGTGACCGGGAAGACCGGATGTCTAAGCTCCATACTGCTGAGTCAGACACTTTAAAACTGATATCTTTTTAGATAAACTGCAGTTCTCTCTCTGCTATCTCCAGTGGTGGACAATCCATCGGTTTTCTGTACACTAAAAATTACCGTGTTTACTCGAATCTAAGCCGCACTATTTTTCCAGTATTAATGCTTCTGAAAATCTGGTGCGGCTTAGAATCGAAAGCAAAACATTTTTGGATGGGGGAAATTTAGAGTCCCCCCTTTCAAAAGGAAAAATATAAACATCCATTCTGGTCACTTGCATCGATGACATATCCCGTTTTGCTGTTTATCTCCAGTATTCAGTTTATTCTAAACATCGTGTTCTCTGCTCGTATTTAGAAAAAATTTTTGTATACGTTTTCTTTTTTAATCGCCTAAGCATCAAAGACATCAGTAATAGCATCAAGGTGAGTTCAAGATGATGTTTATATGAAAAAAAGAGGCAATTTTATATGCAGGAAAAGAAAGGAAACAGAGCAGCGGCAACTGAAAATTTGACACGGATGAAACAAAGAAACGTCGATGGCGTAAGCAAAATTATATAATTCTTGCTTGTTAATGCTCAACAGTCTTGAAAAATTCCTTTATAATACTTATTTTTTTTAAAAAAAATATGGTATAACTAATGCAATGAATGACATGGAAGACGACACCGTGTGGAAAAATGGTTACCATTCCAATTCCGAGGTCAGCTGTGATAATGTGAGAGACGAATTCTTTTAGAAACATGATACTGATGGTTAAAGTAATTGTAGGTTCATGTATGTGTAGCGATATAATCTATATAAGCCAGTAACAGCCTCCGCACCATGGTGATCAATTTGGTGTAGTGGTTAAGTTACTTTTCAAGTTACTTTACTGCGCAATCACTTGTAAA
Source organism: Trichonephila clavata (assembly GCA_019973975.1). Lineage (NCBI taxonomy): Eukaryota > Metazoa > Arthropoda > Arachnida > Araneae > Nephilidae > Trichonephila > Trichonephila clavata. The sequence goes on from BMAO01033426.1 coordinate 1,961, forward strand.
TAATCTATCCAAAGAATTGTATCCACTATGATAAACAAATTAAATAATGAGAAGAAATTATATATTTTGCAATATTTATCAATTTATCTTAGTAACGAAAAATTTTATCGAGACTCATTATTAAGAAAAGCACTTTGTAAGACAACAGATCAATGATTTAACATGAATTGGCAGTTACTAGCAGCATAATTGTGTTCTTAGTTGCACAATATTTCAGTGATTATTATATTCTTTTTTTGTATTTTCGGGAATAATAAACCTTGACACCATTATAAATATCAGAATAAATAATTATAACAAATGAATTGCTAAAATGCTATCTTTGTTTTATTCTGTTTATATCTTGAAATCTATAGTCCGATTTATAAAAGTAATCTTAAAGAAGGTACATGTGTAATGAGGAAAATATTCATAATACACACTGGTGCTCAAAATTAAGAAAATCTGCATATTATTGCGAATTTTATGAAAAGATTTGAACGAAATACAAAAATGCTCATTCGAAACAAAGATGCATATCTTGTGTGTCGAATACGCAAGCACAGCGTAATTCAAATAAATGAAAATTTTGAAATATTTGTAAAGTCGCTGTGCCTTAGTATAAATCTTGAATACACGATAACTTTGAAGTAAAAATTAAAGAAATATATAATATTTCTTATAACTTTTTAAAATTTGAAATTGAAGAATGAAGGTACAGTGAAAATTGTTCAACACGAAACTGAGGGAACTGAAATATTTTTTCGTGTTTAAAGAATTTCGTGTTAAAGGATATTGCAAAAAAAAAAAAAACGTATATTTAACAAAATTAAGTTTATTAGAGTGCATTTTATTTACATAGATTTTTGTATATGCGTGAATGAATTGAAAACATTCACAAAAACTTAATGAAAATAAAAAAAATTTCAAGTTTTTTGAAAAACAAACCATTAATATTGAATTTTTGGAAAATAATCTGATATTTTTCTTTGCATTTTTTCGGCATCAAATTGTTCGATATCGTCTATTTTGTTATTCATTTCACTATTGGAATGTGCGTCTAAATAACTGCGCATACTTTTCATGATGTTCCTCGTTTCGGATGTTGAGGGAACAGGAGCTGCATTATTCATTTCATTTTCATCGTCGAAACCTGCATCAATGACATTTTTTTAGCTTCGAACGGATGGTGTTTCCCGTATTTTCTTCATTCCCAGAAGGTAAATATTTTCGTGTAAAGGTATCCAACTACCAAAAAATTGGAAATTTTACCCAAAATTGACAACTTTTTAGGCTTTTATTTTATAGGCCATCTTGTTAGCTTTATAAAAATACCAAGTTTATTATTGTCCATTCACACTAGAACAAAAACTACAAGTGTTTTAGGCAAGATATATGCCATACTTCAAAACGCGTTTTACTCGAAATGTGTTTTTTTGCGAGGACAGCGATTGCTAAAAATGTTTTGAAAGTAATTAACTGAAATTTTTTGGGTAAGTTCTGTATAATAGCAGAAGTGTTTTAACCTTCAGATTTATCAATCATGTTTTATTACAAAATTTACAATCCTTATGTTAATATAATCATTGTTATCTTAAGTAATTTCATATAATAACTAAGATGAAATGCTCTAGTTTTCGTAAAAATTAAAATCTCTTATACTGAAGGTCATTTCAAAAATGAATTTCATTGCAACACATTAGAATTGAAAATTTGTTTATAAACTTTTGTTTCAGAATGGGCCTTGTTTATGTTACTTTTTACCCATTTTAGTAATAATCATTTCTTTTTCTCTTCTTAATTTTAGCATATTTTTCTTAAAATGTACCAAACAAATTAAAACACCACAAAAAATCCCCATACCTCCATTTTTTTTTTTTTTTTAAAGTTGTCCTTAGTTTTTGCGTGAAAAAATGCATGAAAATACAGAGTAGTTTGTTGGGACCGTTGTATTGTTTCGTGTTAACAGTTATTTCGTCTTGAGCTTTCGCATAAACGTATTTCACTGTAATTTATTTTTCATTTTTTAGTTCCATCTACAATAAAAGCGTGTTTTTTAGTTTTTTAAACTGTCATTTATTCATTGTTGAATTTATCCTTGAGTTTGATATTTGGAGCCGGAATTACGTGGCTGCTGGAATTGCTCTTCAATGGATATTAATTAAAGGGTCTGAAGTGTATTTATTCTCTCCGTTTACGGGGCCTCGGATGAGTGCCGTATCGTTATATTAGATTCCGTCTGTGTAGAACAAGTCAAACAATTAAAAGTGAGTTAAGTAGAAAAAGTTCGAATTAAAAAAAAATTTAATGTACCATGTTTTTATAACGGACTAAAAAGTATAAAATTCCTCCTTGTCGTTTTTTTTTTCTTTTTTCAATTTTCCATGCATTGTCATCCACTTCTGAGCTATGGTCCGAATTTCAAATTTAGCTCATCGGAAAGTCACACAGTTTAAAATGAATTATAAAATTCCACCCGGACAGACATTCAAGAAAGCGAATTAATAAAAGCATGATAATATTAAATGCAATCGTATTATCCCCTTTTAAACGTATTGCTATTATGTTAATTCGTATCATCACTTCTAAACGTATTGCTTTATAAAAATAAAAAATATTTAGCAGTTAGAAGATAAATTATTTTTTTAACGCCACGAGCCTTTTTTTTATTTTCATTTTTCAGAAAAATCTTTTATATTATGGTAAGAAATTGTTAACACACACCCACTCTCCACTTTCTCACATACAGAACACTTTTTGGTTTGTTTTATTTCTATTAACCACAAGTGTATTTTATACATGCATATATTTAGCTTTAAATTAAAAACACTCGCTTTAGGGTTACACCTTATTCTTTTAGTCGCTAAATCCGGAATAAGTCGCCAATTCAGGAAATGGAACATGGAATTAGTGGCCAAATCTGAAAATGGTATATGGAATTAGTCGACAAATTTGAAAATTTTATATGAATTAAGTTGCCAAATCTGGAAATGGAATATGGAATTGTCGCCAAATCTGATTATCATTATTCCTGACGATCCTGATAAGGACAATGGAACAAAATTATGAAATTATTGAATTGTCATCGGTCTTTGACAAGTGTGCAAATTTCGAATTAATCCGATCTTTTAAAGTCGGTAAAAATCGAGTTCTAAGATTCCGTTACATGCAATTGAAACTTATAAAAGCGTGTTAATAAAAAATGATTGTTCGTCTCTTTTAAGAATGCTTTCTAACACGTTTCAAACAAATTCATTGCTTCGATTTGCATCCAGAAACAATACAATGATCATTGGACACGGTAATCACAAAAACATGTTCAATAAGCAAAAATATGTCTTTCTTTTTCGACAAAGAGTTTGTCACTAGACTTAAATGTCATCTGTTTTCTGTTTTATATATTTCTACTATCAGTGCTGAGCTCTGTACTCAGAAATGAAAAACAACAGGAATACTCAATATATAATAAACTTGTACAAAACAGTATACTTTTTCTTTAATTCAGGGAAAAAATGTTTAGTTTTCATTTTTATATATGTTGACAGTTCTGGTAAATTCTGGTTCCATTCCGGTCGATACCAGTTCCTGAAGAGTTATTATTATTGTTATTCCTCACGTAGGAGATATAAATCAATTTTGTTCACGTTGAAGAGCGTGGGAAACTTTTTACTTCGCAAAAATATTGCACATGTAAGAACTTTATACACTTTCGCAATACTTTAATCAAACACAAAAATACTTATTTTAATACGGCGATTAGTTCTTTTCCTTTAAATCGATAGATAAATTTAATCGCGGCACGTTTACTAAATGAATCATACATAGTTGCTGATATTTCATATTCCTTTTTCATATCTATTTATTTTATTTTGCTATCAAACCTTTTATCATGTCATTCATTTTTGCAAGGTGCTGAATAGTTTAATAATATCTTGCCGGAAGAAAAATCATTCATATTTTTTTCATAATTCCTTCTATTTACAACCTGGATACTGCTTTATTGAATAATTCATCTTGTAATTAATTTTCTACTTATTTTGTCGATTAATCATTTTAATGTAGTGAAATATATTTAAAAGAGAGCAATTGATTTATAAAGAGCCTTCGTAAATGTTTATTTTAGTAAAAACAGTACTTTTTTTTGCGTAAAATCCTTGTTTTTACGGGTAGGATTTCCGATTATTTTTAACTCTTTTTAAAAAAGGGGAAAAAAACGACTCACTCACCACATTATCTCTGGAACTGTTAAACCTATAGACTTGAAATTTGACATGTTTATTTCTTTTGTTGTGTAGAGATTCACTAACAACGGGGTTTGCACAAATCGAACCTCGATGCTGTTGTGGGGGGTTATAGACAAAAAAAATTCCCGTTTTTGAACCATTAGACCAAGAGGCTTGAAATTTGGAAATAATATATATTTTTTTGCTTGAGTAAAAAACCGTTGAGAAAGGGTTTTGCGGGAATCGATTCCTGAAAGGGGGAGGGGATTGCAGAGGTATTATAGACTAACATTCCCATTTTTGACCTGTTGGACTTACAAACACGTTCTTTCCGTTGAGCAGATATTTACTCTTCAACAGGTTTGGGGAAAATCTACTCACAAGAAGGATTGCGGGGGCGTTATTGACAAAAATTTCCATTTTTGATCAACTACACCTACAGACTTAAAATTTAGAAAACATGTTTCTTTTCTTGAGTAGAGATCTTATAAGAACGAATTTTGCGGAAACCAACTCTTAAGGTAGTTTACGGAAGTGTTAAAGAGAAAAGAAAATTCCCATTTTCGAGTTATTTAACCAACAAACTCTAAATCTGGCAAACGTGTTTCTCTCATTTGGTACAAATTCGCTAAAACTAAGATAAAAAATATATCTAAAAACAATATGGAATCATACATTATAAGGAAAAACCCAGCGAAAAGTGTGCGGATAATGGCTAGTAGAGTATATGCATGACATTTCTTTATAAAGTACAGAGAAAATTTGAAGCCTGGACATCAGACATTTTTGACTGTTTCGCAATTGATGTCATAAAAATGTAGATATTTTATAATTATTATTCAATATTTATGACAATCTAGAAATGAAAAATTTAATTTTGCTATGCAATCATTGAAGAAATTACTATAGTAAAAATTAAATAAAATTCCCGATTATTTTGTAACATCATAATATTTCAGCATCATTTATATATACTGTTTTGTTTAAACAAACACAAGGATCATCATGTAACGTAATCACTGGACAATCAAAGTAAGAATGAATGTAACCTTAGCAATTGAGGGTCAACTGTTTCTCAATAGTTTTCCAAGCTACACGAAATAAAATTTGTTTTCTGATTTTTCATCATGAATCCAAGAGTGTAAGCGATTATTTAATCATGCAACTACAGGAAATTTTTCTGTTTTTGATCATTACATAACTTCAAATATAATTTATTTCGAACATTTCTACAATCAAAGGAAACGTAAGATTTGACAACTTATCATTTTAAAAAAAGTTAAGTGAGTTAAAATGAGTTGGTTTTGCTGCCCCAACTGAATTCACAAACCAACACCTGACAAATTTATCCATACCCCTGATTTAAAACTCTTGTTTCAATGTATATTTAACAGTTTGATAAGTTTTATGTTATATGCATTATTTATGAAGGATTCCACGTGCTATATCAGCGATACTCAACCTGCCGCCCGCCTTTTTAAGTGTCCCAGTCATGGCCCATTGCTCTGAGAAATTTATTTATTTATGAAAATTTGGTGGGAAATTTTTTGTTAAAAAATCAAATATATCAATTTTGCTTTTTACTGTCGATGTCGTATGGGTGCGAATTGATATTTTTTTCTCTGATTAGTGATAATAGACAACAGTGAAGTAGCGATCATTTTATGAGTAGATCTAATTTTAAGCTATCTTTCATATCTTGCAAGCGAAAATTATTCGAACAAAATAGATTGTTTCAAGACGATTGGGAAGTTGACTATTTTGTTGTGAAAACCAAGAATGGTTCAGTAATTTTTTCAATTGTCACTAAAATGTATTTAAAAAATACATATAAACAGGAATCGTTCAATGACACGTTTCCTCCAAGATCTCTTTTAAGAGAAGATAAATAGGTTTTCTTGAATAACCTTTACTACTGCAAAAAGTGTTTTGTCAGTGGTAATGTCTCAGCGATAACAAAGGCCTCCAATGAAATTTGTTATGCCATTGGTCATCATATGAAACCGTTTACTGATGCAGAAAGTGTGAAAGAGAGATCTTAAATGCTTCCAATTTAGAAATATTCAGTGACAAAAACAAAAAATGTAAAAAAATAATAATTAAAAAAAGCAAAATAGGAGTTTTTTCTTTTGATAAATGTCAACATTTTAAATTTTCTATGTTATCTTAGTCTTAAAGCATTTCTCTTCCCCCCGCCCCTCTCCATTAATTCTCATGTTGCGGCCCGCGTGAAGCAGCTAACATATGTATGCGGCCCGGCAGAAAAAAAAGTTTGAGTACCCCTGTACGACATCATATTCCCTTAGTTAGTATCATTCATTGTAGCGTTAAAAACGGAAGTCATATTTTGAAATGGAAAGGATTGACATAATCTTTGCGACAAGCGAAAGAAAGTAAGCACAGTGTAAGGTTTGTAATCCTATATAATCATTTTTATTTCAGATAAACAAATTGTAGTTTCTATCACGTTTATATCTGTATCTTGGGAGAAATAAATATATTTGTACACTGTATAAACAAAAATCATGCGACACTTTTGATTCGAAATATTTTCTTCGAACTTCTAGAAAAACTCTTGACAAAATCTTTCATTCTTTAAAGCACGTAGAGACTTGAATTTACGGGGTCATCAATAAGTAAAAAAAAAAGAAAAAAAAGTGGGGTGGGATTAATTGCGTTGTATCATAACAATCTTGAAATAATTTGCTACTTTCACCAAATACTTAATTATTTTCAATTTTTGTGAGCACTTTAAAAAAAAAAACTGATTCTGTATTGAAGCAAAAATAAGCGTTTCTTGAAAAAATTCCGGATTTTTTCAGATGTTTTTTTGTTTATAATATCCACACACACAATCAAATTTTACGAAACAGAAAAATATTGACAACGTATTAGAAAAAAAATATATAAACGTGAAGCAAAAACATTTTTCAAAAATTCAGCTAGATATCAGCGTTTGAAAATTATAATTTTATTACTGCCCATGTGTAAAATATATGATACCAGTATTTTTTTTTTTTTTTTTTGCTTACTTAATGTTTCAGATTGTAAAATATTCAGTTCTATTTAAATTTCTTTCCTTTATTTTGAACTATCCTCAACTTAATTTGGGGGAGGGGGGAGAAGAAAAAACTGCATATAGAACAAGGAAAATTTATACAAGTCAATAAATTGTGTGTTCGGTTGATTAAGGTATCCGACAACTCCGATAACTTTTTTAAAAAAAAAATGGAGATATGGGAATTTTTTGTGTTTTTTAGATTTATTTTGTACATTTTGAGAAAAATATGCTAAAATTAAGAAGATAAAAAGAAATTATATTATTACTAAAATGGGAAAAAATTGGTAAAAATGTACAAAAAATTACATAAATGGGGCCCGTTTTGTTTAAAAGCTTATGCGCAAATTTTCAATTTTGATGTGTTGTTTTGCAATTCCTTTTTGAACTGACCTTCAGGATAAGAAATATTTTAATTTTTACAAAAAGTAGAGCACTTTATCTTATTTATTATATGAAACTGCTTAAAATAACAGTGATTATATTAATATAAGGGACTGTAAATTTTGTAATAAAACAGTGATTGATAAATCTGAAGGTTAAAAAGCTTCTACTATTATACAGAACATACACAAAAATTTCAGTTAATTATGTTCAAAACTTTTTTAGCAATCGCTGGCCCCTCTTGAGCAATTTCGAAAAAACACATTTCGAGTAAAACTCATTTTAAAGTATGACGTCTTGCTTAAAGTAATGGCATCTGCTTTTACTGAAACACTGGTAGTTTTTGTTCTAGAGAACGAAAAATAATAAACTTAGTATTTTTATAAAGCTAATAAGATGGTCGAAAAAAAATCATAAAAAAAATGTGTCAATTTTTAGCAAAATTCACAATTTTAGGGTAGTCGGATACCTTAACTTCTTAATTAACATCATGATTTAGAGTCCCCTTTGATTCATTAACCAGTTTTAATCAACACCAATGAAAATTTCGAAAATAATGAAACACGTCCCTCTTTTTTGAAAATTTATCGAAAAATTATGTTACAAAGAAATGTTTTTAGCAAGATAATAAGCAACAAAGTCAATTCAGATACAGAAATTGATTCCGTAAGCTTAAGATTTCATTATGTAATTAATAATAGACTGAAATCATGGAATTCTTTTTCTATGATCATGTGAATTAATGTATGAATACCATAAAGAAGTGTACAGAGATTGAATAAGTATTTAAAAAAATATTTAAGGCTGAATTTCTTGAAAGGGACCAGCTTTTTTGAAATCCCCCAATCATTAAATCAATAGTATGGTACCTTTGTTAATGTTTTAATCCTTGAAAACTGTACGATGATCTAGCGTTATCTAGTCTAATGACGTTGCAAACAACACACAAAAAATCTACTGCGTATGGAGCATTATTGTATGGAGTGTAATTATTATACTTCAGTTTTGTAATGAGCTGTTTTATTATTTTTTTTATCGATAAGATCTTCTCATATTACCTTCATGGCCGCCTTGGCCAACGTCAAAATTTGCTGAATGCGCTCACTGATGGTGGTGTTTTTTTTATCTTAAAAGGTATTTTTGTAATGCTTGTGTGTTGACACGCTGAGATAATATCTTTCCATATACGTAAATATTTTACGTTTTGAGAATTAACTAAAAAAAAAAGTTTATTTGAGATAAATAATTTTTTTGACGAGGTTTCTATAAAAATTTCCACGTGCCAAAATTTCGAGCTGTTGATATTTGAATAAAAAAATAATATTTCAAGACCAAGACCAAGCATTTAATTTTAAAGATAGTGGTCAGATTAAAAATTCGTACATGTAATTTCATTACTATAAAACCAGAATTCAAATTTTTTATTTTTTACATCGCCCCTTTTTACATGCTGCAACTGAAAAATAAAAAACAAAAACATAAAACAAGTTAAAATAAATCTATGGTTTATTTTACGGTTTTTGCTAAAGGTCTGGGAAAATTCTCATAATTGTAACACATCACTCAATAAGTCCCGGGCCTAACTAATGAAACAAAAACTTTTCTGTAAAAGTGAACTTTATTTATCTCTCTCAAGATACTCTTCTTCAACAGTGATACATGCAGCCGAGCACTTTTCTAGTTTTTTAATATATTTTTCGTAGAACGATTTGTCTTTGCCCTCAAAATAGGCTTCCACTTTGGCAATCATTTCTTCATTTGAGTCAAACCTCTTTCCCTGTAGCATTCTTTTAAGATCTGAAAACAGCCAGTAGTCACTGGGTGCCAAATTCGGACCGTACGGTGGGTGGGAAAGTAATTGGAAGTGCAATTCATTCCATTTGACCATCGTTTTCATGGACTTGTGGCACGGAGCATTATCGTGGTGAAACAGTACTTTTTTATTTTGCGTTTGAGGACTTTTTCTTTATTTTTTCATTCAGTTGATCAAATAACGCCCTGTAATATTCACTATTAACTGTTTTGCCTTGCTCAAGGTACTCAATAAACAAAATTCCATGCGCATCCCGAAATACGGACGCCATAACCTTGCTGGTTGACGTTTGAGTTTTTGGTCGCTTTGGACGCCTTTTACTGACTGCTGTCCACTCAGCTGACAATCTTTTTGATTCAGGCGTGTAGTGTAATGGATCCATGTTTCATCCATTATCACATATCTACGTAAGAAGCCTGTTTATTTTGCTTAAATAGCTCCAAACAACGCTCTGAATCGTCGAAGCGTTGTTGTTTTTGATCGACAGTGAGCAAACGCGCGGCACCCACTTTGATCACAGCTTTTTCATTGACAAATGATCATGCAAAATAGCAAATGAACTGCCTTCTGATACCTTTAAATTCTCTGCTATCTCATGTAACTTCAATTTATGATCGGCTAAAACGATTTCATGCACTTTTTTTGATGATTTCTGGAACAACTGCACAATTTGGGTGACCTGAACGTTCGACGTCGTTTGTGTTGGTACGACCACGTTTTAAGTCAATACACCATCTTTTAACAGTTGTTTGCGATGAAGCAGAGTCCGGATAACATATATCAAGCCATTGTTTTGCTTGAACAGTGTTTTTCCGCATCAGAAAGCAATGTTTAATTAGCACACGAAATTATTTTTCATCCATAGTTTCCAAACAGTTGCCACTGTCGCCACAAAAAACCACCGTGTAGCTTTTCAACGAAACAAGATATCATCTCGAAATTTTGACACGTGCCGTTTGAAAGTTAGTACTACTAGGTTAGGATTAGAAAAATTAGAAGGTAGCGCCATCTATATGTTAGTTATGTTCCCAGGCATCTATATGTTAGTTAGTTATGTCTTTATATTCCCGGGACTTATTGAGTGATGTGTTAATTATTTCTGTTGCTCGAAAGCTCTAATTTTTCTTAACACGAATCTCGCTTTAACAATAATTTTGACCATTTTTAAGTAAAAAAGGCTTTTTTTTTCAAAATTTGCATGAGCTTAATTTTTCCAATGTTCTACGTGCCTTTTAATTTAATAAGGCTAATTAAAACAACATTAAATAGTTTTTTTAAAAAAAGAAAAAATATGCTTTAACATTAAAGGAAAGCATTTGAAAAAAATTATATATCAAATAATCAATTTAAAAATGCCAAAATTTACACTCCAAAATCAAAATTTCGTTTATATTTTGCAAATTTGTGTATGTTAACTATTATAAATATAAAAAACTTCTAATAATATCTAATTTTTTAAGCTCCGCAAAATGACAAAAGTTAAAAGTTTCCATTTCATACTCTATTATCAGCATTCAATTCATTTGTAGTACCTCATAAAAAGGATATTTTATCTTGTAAAAACTATTAGCTAAATCTTTAAGCCAAACAATCTCTAAATTTAAACAAGTTTTTTTTTTTTTGGTTAACTTAAAGTAGTTTTTAATTGTAGAAAAAAAAATAATAAAATAAAAGAAATGCAGATTTTTCTTCTTTTTTAATTTAAATATCATAAAATCTTGATAATATGCAATTTTTTTTGTACAAACTGAAACTATTTCAAACACAGGTGAAGACTTATTATTGAGATTAAAGTACAAGGTGAACTATGAAAACTGTGATTAATAGCATTGCTGTAACCTTCTGCCGCGTATTCTAGGGTTAAAGATTTATTTGTTCAAGATCTTTCATACTCTCTATACAAACCTTAAAACAACACTGTCTCCTATCATTACCTGCAACAGGAAAAGAAAAATAATTAATTTTACGAATAGGCTTGAAATCGATACTTAAATCACCCTTTATTTTCAAAATCTCATTCTGAAATAAATTTAGAAATGAATTTATCATTGAAAATTAATGTTTAAAAAGAAAAAATTCATATAATAATATCAGAAATAAATGAAGTAAATTAATCAAAAATGACTATGATCTGATTATGGAACTAAAAATTTTGGAAAAGTATACGCATTTTTAGGAGTAAAAGGAAGATTAAGCTAAAGCAAAAATAAGTTTTTTTTTTCTTTTTTGAGGTAGCAGATATATATTTGGAATTTTCAGTATTAAATACTTATTCAAACTTTATTTGACTGGAAAAAATATAAATATAGTGATTTTGGATATTCCTATAATATAAATTTAGATTTAACATTCCAGTTTATAATATATACGTGGCAGCGGTAGCCAGTGGTCATGAGCACGAACTCGTGGCCGGCATTGTCGAGTCACGGGCTCGAGTCTTGATGCCAATGGAAACCCACCGTGTTGAATGGTAGAACGTCTTAAATCTGTTATGGATCAAAGTCCCCACTTTAGCGATTTATGGAAGTTAGGAGAGTGGATTTCCGGCTCAGTTGCTGTCCGCGGTTCAAAATTACGAGGTCCGTCACCAGTAGCCCTTAGTGTGAGACTTTCATAAGCACTCAGTAAGCAAATTATACAAAATGGTAAATAATTGTATTGAGACTCTTAATACAATATTTTTTTATTTAATTCCATATAAAAAAATCTGTTACATAATCATTTAAATCATTCTTTTCACTCCATAAAAAGTGGACAAAAAAATTTACTTTCAAATTGATATGTTGTATTTCGTGTACACGTGGATTCAGTGACAATATTATCGCAAAAAATTATTTATCACTCTTGCTCTATTTTTCTGAATCAGTTGTTTGTTTATGCAACTAGCCTGTAAAAAAAATGTAGTTTTTCTTTAAGAGAACCGTGAAACTGTAAATTTGTCTACAGATTAAAATTGTTTATTTGGCTTCCGCGGGAAAAAAAGAAGTCAGTTCTGAAAAAAGTTCTAATTTTTTTTTACTGATTAAATGGACTGATAATAATTGAAAACTCTGATAGTAATCTTTTTAACAATTGTGCATATATTTATTTATTTAAGGAGAATTTCTATGGTGTAACAAAATGTCGTATATTACTAGGCACAAATCTGTCATGGAATGTATACCAAACACAATGGTAATGTGCTATTTTGTGTAAGCGAGTTGGTCCAAAAACACCTATAATAAAGCATTTCTGTACATCCTTGGACCTATTACTAAAAATCAGAGTAACCTTTTAATAAAGTACTCAACCTAAATAGTTCGTGTTGAGTTTATTACTGATATATTAAGAATATGCTTCAATTAGCTTCAATATGCTTCAAGAGCTTCAATTTAGATTAATGATAAAATATTAATAAAGTGATTTAATAGTAATAATAAAACAAACCACAGAAATTCGAAGTTAGAAGATATTCATATTTTCTATAATCCTTCTTTAGTTGCTGAGGGAAAAAATTTCATAGAGAATCCTTGAAAAGAAATTATTTAAACATCAACTGATATAGAAATAGTCACTCCATCGGAGGGAGACACTTCATTCTATAGTCTTCTTATTTTTTATGAAAATCATATTTGCTTATTTATAAATTGCTATTGAATATTATTGTTTTTTTTTTTAGCTTAACATTTCCTATAAGCAATGGTGGTTACTGGGGTGAACAATCTCTGAATAATGAAATGAAAATTATTAACATTGAGTCTACCTACCTGTTTATCTATAACATTTTATTTTAAAAAGTATTAAAATCATTGATAGTCACCTTGGAGATGTAGATTTAGAGTCCTTTTGATTACAGTTATGAATTTATTTAAGATTCTTCACGAAAAATTACACAAATAAGCATTATATTAAAGCAACAACAAAACACGTGGGCAGGCATTTTTTTTTATATCCTGGAAATATATATTTTAGCTTATATATACTTATCTTACTGGATGTTTCTGGAAGTTCCGTATCAGTCAATAAATAAACAAACAAGTAAAGAAAAATCTAAAAATAAATATCTAAATAATTTTAAAAAATTCTAGCTTTTTCTTTTTCTTGGGGAAGAACACAAGTCGAGGGGGGAAAAAGCCATTTTGAAAAAAATCTTATCGAAAGCTTAAAATAAAGAAATAATTGCAGTGATCGAGTAGTCATGGCATTCAGCCATACTTCATGTTTTGTCCAGTCGCGTGTTCAATTCCTAGCACGGTTAAATCTGTCGAACTTTGAAGTATTTACATTGACATGTGGATATGAGAGCGGAGTGCCAGTTTAAATGTCGACCCCATTCTCAGACCGTGATTTAAAATTATGAAGTTAACTGATTGTAATTAGTGGGCCTTTTTGTATCAAACAGAACTGGACTGATGGAAATATTCCCTGCCAACAACAAAGAAAATTATTGTGTTTACTAACAACACGTACCGCTTCTTTACACTGATAAATTGTACATTTATTTTTGAGAAGTAATTTCGGGAATCCCATTTATGTTCACTGAATGTAGTCGTATCTGAATTTAAGCAGTCATTTGGTCAAAATGTCTTATAAAGTTATAAGAGTTTCAGTTCTCATGTTATGTCTAAATCTGAGTTTTAAAGTCGTGTCTAGATACGTGCAGAAAAGTCAGAAGAGTGATTTTTCAGATCAGATGTCATCTGATAAAAAGAAAATTCCAACTTGTGAGATTCTATACTGAGAGTAGCTTTAATTCAAACCAAATAACTAGAAGCTGTGTTCAGAAAGAAAATTTTATGTTTTCTCTGAAAACTTGAAAAAAATATTTAAAAATAAAAACAAATGTAATATAAAGCATAAAATATTAGATTTATGTTTAAAGTTAATTTATAATTTTCGACACTAAATTATAGCCTTGCAATAAATTATTTTCTTAGAAAAAATGTTCATAAAAATTGAATTACAATAGTTTCCAAATTTCTTTCCATCCTTTGGAGTGAGTGAGTGAATGTTAACGTCGCACTGTTCAGCTACACGAAGGCTTTTGGCGACGGACCGCGTAATTTTGAACCATAGTCAAGTGACGCGAACGACACCGAGCTGGCACACCAACCTCTCCTAACTACCACACCAACGGGAGGACGTTTGAGCTCTCGATAGATTTAACGTGCATCGCTAACCTAAGCGGCGGGTCTTCAGTGGTACTGAGCTCGAACTCATAACACGCTAGCTATGATCTGACCACTTGGCTACCGCGGCCACTCCATCCTATGGAAAGAAAACAAATGAAAATGTTTGGATTTTTTTTATTTTCCAAGAAATTTAGATTCATTCACACACAAATCTGTCTGCAATTGTAGTAAATTTACATGGCATATTAGATGAACATCGTAAGAAATTTTCGTGGCTCTAAATTATAAAGAACAGAGTTTTTTTAATATGCATCTAATTATTTTTGCTTTATCTTCTCACGTATAATTTTTGGAATTTTTCATCGTTTTTACTGAATAAAAAATTTATTATTAACTGAAAATATGGGATTTACTTACGAATGGACTTATTTGTAAAGAAGAATTTTATCTCTGCAATGAATTTGAAATTCTTATTTTTTTATTCTAATGAAAAATCTAGAATTTTATGTACTAATTATTGAGGTTTAAATATTTCAGTTAATCAGAGTCCAAAAAAGTTAA
>BMAO01033427.1:0-34700 GCA_019973975.1 Trichonephila clavata
AAACAAACACTCACTCACTCGATCACAGTGTGTGCTCTCTCTTGCCCCTACAGTAATATACGAAACTCAACTCTCTGTCTTTCTATCTTCACTAACTTATATCTCCCTCTCAACTTCTGTTCGCCTCCACCGATCGCACTTTTCGTAACGCTCTCGTCACGCATTCACCAGCTTACTCCCCAAGTCAAGCGTGCGTAAAGAAGTTTTACTTCAAAAACTAAACGTTACGTAGTAGAGCTGACGAATGTTAAACCAGCCATGACCCAAACTTTTAACATTGTATGGGCATTTAGACCGGGAAGAGCAGGAACGTTTTAAGTCTTGGGCCAACTGGCCCGGTTCCAGGACCTTCGTCTCTTTCTGGACCCGACCTCAATAACATCCTGATCCAAATAGTTTTAATTGTCAAATGTTGTTCCTGGACAAATTCTCCAAAAAATTTGGTCATTCGAACTAGTATATGTCAACTGGCAACAGAAGCAAGACTTCTTTATTCTGTCATGTCCGTGTCTAGGCATAGGCTTACTCCCATACACCATCATTACTCATTTAGTTGTTAGGGGTTACCATTCATACGACCAGGAATGGGCGAACTTTTCCAGTGTACGGGCTACTTCTAAAGTTTTAAAGGTGTTGCGGCCCCCCCCCCCAGTGGCGTAGGTGTGTATATCCTGTATTAAATTTGTATGTTTTCTTTCGTTAACACTCGTTTCCGACATTGTATCCCTCTTTTAAAATAAGACTGATTGCTATTTTTCTACAAAAACACAAGTAACACAAAATTGTCAAGTTGAATGCTTGAATAACTACGAGCTACTGCTAGACCATTGTATTCAATGCAACGTGCAGAGAACATACGTGAACCAATGAATCTGAAACCGACGTTTGAGCTTAATTTGTTCGCTAACGAGTTCCGCACCATCACAAGACATAACATCAGCGCCAGAACCCAATTCCGTGGAAGCGCGAGGTGTGGCATGCCTCAATAGCCAATCCCGTGCTATCGTGAGAAGAGCTGATCAACATTTATATTCTCCTTCAGTCGGCGTGAGGGGAAAATTCATTTGTACGGCGAACTTTGCAGTGATATCTTTCTCTCTCCTCTCTCTCTCTCTCTACAGCGGCAGTGACAAGTTAAGCATCATCATGCGCTTCCAATGAAGGTACATGTGTCGCCTACACATTTATCGAATCATTTGCTTAAGTAAACACAGACACATCGGTTGGGAAAAGCCGGTTCACCAATCTCGCTGGCGTCGGTGTTCCATAAAAATGTTTCGTTTATTATGCACATTGCCACGGGTTTATTCAGATTTTTCAACTAACAATCCTCTAGGTTAACTGTTTTAGAGGACCTTTGAGTCGGGCAGGAATCGACAGCCGGAAATGTTCAATAATCAAATTAATACTTACGCTAAAGAAGTCTCTATAAGTATGCAAAGATTTCTATTTAAATCTGTTGAAATAACTCCAAAATAACAGCGACGCAAAAGAAATTTTTGCAATGACGCTTGATTGCATTTCCTGTGTTACGTAGATACAGAATTTCTTTCTCGGCATTCAAAAGCTGTGTCATGCAAATTTATCAAAGCTAATGGAAAAATCCAAAATTATGCATGATAAATATTAGATGATTTACAACACATCGCGGATGAGTTTCGAATTTTGAAAAAAAATGGGGAAATTGTACAGATTTTTCTAGCAAAACTGTTAAGTAACTAGCTAAAAGAAGCAATGTTTCCTGAAAAAATACGTATTAGCTTGGATATTAAGTTTAGCTCATACAATAACAAGCGGATATGATGTTATGATGTATATAATGCTTAAAACTAATTAATAACACACAAAACCCTCTTGTAATAAGATTCTTTTTTCGGTTTAATACATGCAACTAACGTATTGATTTGAATTCAATTTTGTGTACTTATTTATTGTTTTGCTTCTTCTTATTTCAAATTTTACTGTTCCAAGTGCTTAGCTATGTATTTTCACTCATTTTATAGGCTACTTTAAAATGACCACTTTATTATATGAAGGAACTATATTGTATTTGCACTGCTACCGCTTGACAGCAAGGTCAGTGTGAAAAAAAAGGAAGCTGAATAATTGAGACAGAGTACTATACGCGTATTGTGTGTGAATATAGTATGGCGAAAGGATATGATTTGACTGACTTTAAACATGGGATGATAGTAAGAGTTCAGATATATGGAATAAATGTTAGAGAAACTACCATATTTGTGAAATTTACACGAGCAACTTTAATGAAAGTGCATCAATGATGGAATGTCTAGCAAAAGACTAAGTCTAAATGGGGAAATTGGGATCGTCACTGAATGGCGAATGGTTAAACAAAACGGAAAATCTGTAGAATCGTGTAAGAAAGCAGAATGGTTATAGTGCAGAAGATCTTCATCAAGAGGATCCTCTCAAAATATTTCTGAAAGCAGGGTTCTTCGTACTATGTATCGAATGACCTATGAAAATAAAAGCACAGTAAGAACACCATTGTACCAACAAGCCATTTAGAATACCTTTCAAATTCACTCAGACACATAGGGATTGGACATTGGGCAGTTGGAAAAAGTGGTGTGGTCCGTTTAATCTCGTTTTAAATTACCTTATACAGATGGGCGAGTTTAGAGTTTAGTGAAAACCGTATAAGCATGTGTACCCAAAAACAAGGTAAAAATTCGCAAATACTTTACCGGGTAAAGGAAATATACTGTATCGAGGAATGCATAACATATTTTGAGTCCTTTATCTAGCGTGAATGAAATGTCTGAATAATATATCAAATTTAAACATCGTTGCTAACCAAGTACTTCCTGCAATGCTGATGAATTATTCCAATGGCAAATCAAATAATCTTTCAAACGCATAATACGTATCATGGTAATTCCTGATTGGTTTGAGGAAAAAGACGGTTGAGTTGATCCCGAAATCCCCAGATCTCGATCCTATGAAGGAAATAAAGTCCTTGAAAGAAGTCATACGACATCTAAACTCGCATTTCAATCGCAGTATTGGAAAGAGCAATTTTTTAAGCATGGTTTCAGATATCACAAATGGCCTGTCAATAGCTCTTAAAGTACTTCCAAAAAGAATCGAGGCTGTATTAAAAGCAAACGTTGCCTATATTGATGAGTTATTACACAAAAGTAGATACCATTCAATGTATTTATATTTATTAGGATGGACCGAACGAATTTTTTTTTCGGTCGTTATACCCTGAAACGTTGAATTTCGCCTAGATTAGTAAAATCGCGAAAAAGTTTTCAAATAAAAAAAGCATCTCCCACTCACGAAATGCACTTGAAAATTTGGAAAATTGAGAAATTTTCTTTTGTCAATTTTTGATAATAACTTAATGACCCAATATCTAAACACAAAACCAATAAATATGCAATTTAGAATATTAGGAGCAAGAAAAAGACTAATACTTGTAAATTCAAAATATTTATCCTCCGTGGGGAAAGCTCAAAAAAGCAAACCTTTTCTTGTGAAATTAGTATTATTTCGTAATTTTATTCATCTTTGCCTTTTCACCTTTAATAAAAAAACTTTAATAAAAAGAAAGCATGCATTTCCTGTCAGTTTTTTTTTTTTTTTGAAAGAACAAATATTTATTTATTTTGTTCATTCATTTTATTTATTTCTTTGAAGGAGAAGAAATTCAAAGAAATTTCGCATATAATGGGGAAACGTGTAGCTCATTTGTTTGAAGTCCTATTTTCTTACGTGTGATTAGCCATTGACATATGACATATACAGGTTGCTATGGAAACGGAGGTATCCCTCTCCAATTTAGCAAGTTGTTGTTTAATCAAACGTCAGTAAATGATAATGTGACAATCGATTTCTCAGTAAACGTTTTTCTACTGTTTTCACGTGTTTTTTGAATGCTGAATATTAATGTCAAAGGAGTGCGGCAAAAATGCTTATGTGAAATGAATTCATTACTATCAAAGGATTTTTAGAGCACAATTTTCGGTAATCCAAGTTTTTCTTTCCGCTAAATATATTTGTTTTTGACGGAGGTGTCTCAGTGTGTTGTTTCCAGATACAATATTAGAAGTCAATATGGTCCAACTATAAATATACGAGTTTTGAGTACAAAAATATTTGTACGAAAAAGCTTCTATTCCTGTGATTTCCGAGAAAAGGATACGCTACAACTAATTAATAAGTATCATAATAATTATTATAAACTGATTAAGTCTTGTCTTTATGATATAAATAAAATTTTAAAAAGAGAGATTGATATTTAAGATATTCAAAAGTGAATCTGATGTAAAAGTAGTTTGATGCTGCAGCATGTAAACTATTGTAGACTGCGTTTGTAAAAAAAAATCAATTTGTTTTTTAAATAAATTATTTCAATGAATTTTTCATAGTAATAATGTCAACCAAAATTGAGTAATGTTTAAATTTAAATAAAATATGGGCTGGATAAATTTAGACAACTGACTTTCCAGGAAACGAATACCTAAATGAGTAAACAGAAATACGTAAATATGTGTGGTTTAAATAGTCCATCAATCAACAAAATTTGGAATAAAAATTGCAAGCGTGAAAATTAGGAAATATTCTCTATTTTAAAAACTAAATATATTACACAAAAAATTAAATACATAAAATGTCATTAAGTTTAAATTATTTTCATTCAAATGTATTTTACTACTTTTGATTCAATATATTTTCAAATCAAGAAGAAACTGCATTTGATTTAAAGTTAATTCGATATATTTTTATACGTGTTGAGCGTATCATATTAATTATTTATTGATTATAAGTTGAGTTACTTACTGATTATTATCAACGACCGAAGTTTTTCATAACAAACATATAAAATGAAGCGAAAAACAGCTTGCTATTTTTTCCTCCATGCAAAACCAAATTATTGACATTCTATCTTTAGAATTTTTGATTAAAAATTTTGTAATGATATTTTTAAATGTGATTAAAAAAAGAGGTAAAGAAAACAGCTTTTCAATCTTTCTTTCGGAAGTTTTAAAAAATTCTTCCATTCTTTCTAAAAATTAAAAGCAATCAAACAAGAATTCGCCAACCGATAAAGATAAATACTATGATCATAAAAGAATAAAAGCTTAAAACGATCAAAAATTCTCCCGCTTCATTCCACAAACGAGCATGCGCAATCGTCATGCTTTTCCTTCCCTGAATCACTCGCTGTGGCGGCGCTGTTTGACTTCCTTCAAGAAGTTCAGAGTGAAATCGTTTTCATTTATCTTTAATAACGTGGGAAAGAGCGTTGTGTTTGTTTCATCTCTGTTAGCTCATTTACTCTGCGCGCCGATAGGAAGAAAGAATATCCGGAGACAGCGCTGTCAAATCTGTCAGGTGGCCTTTCGATAACGTGATTACAATGTGAAGAACCGATTTCGAATTCTTTCGTTCTATTTTTGGGTGAGTCGTATTCTTTTTTATGATTAATTTGATCAGTGATATTTGGGTAATTCGAATTTTTATTTGTATTGATTCATTTTTCATCGGTTTTTGGAATTTAAAAAAAAAACTTAAGAGTTTGAATTTTATTTTTAAAAGAACAATATTTTAAGTACTCGTTTTTGAAATAATTAACAAAAGAGAAACACGTCTGGAATCATTCGCTTTTCTTTTTTAGAATAATTTTTCATGTTACTTATAACAATTGATTTTCTTGGAAATATATTGAACATTAAGCACTTCTTACGTTAAAAAATGATGTATTGACGACATTTGTGTTCTGAAGTAACATTAAAAACATTTTAATCATCTAATTTACGAAAATTTTGTAATCTACAGAATTCGCAATATTTGCTTCTAAATCTTCTAATTATGTCCCAAGAACTTCGTTTCATCAGTTTAATTTTGTGAAGCAATGGTTAATTAACTATTTATTTGAAATTTTCAGTATAATTTCATCATTAAATAATAATTTTTCTGAAACTATTTGCACAAAAATGTTGGAAACAAGTTTAGTGAAAAATGTTTGCAAAATAGCGTAATCTACCCAAACGTAATCATTGTAAAAACATTAATTAGAATAATCTCAAATGTGTTTATTTTGTAATTTTAATGTGTGCAGGAGATTTCACTTTTTTTACGCCTTTAGTTTATGGTACATTTTTTTATTTTTTTTGTATGTGTGTAAAATTCCTATATTGAAAATGAAATATTAATATGGATTTTTCATCATTGTTCAAGTTAAACGTCCCAAGGTCTTTTTTTTTTTTAAATTTTCTTTTCATTATTTATTTGTTCTGTTAAATTTTAATACATTTTTAGATTTAAATTATTACTATCATTATTTTGAGAATAATTAATGCAATCTTATGAAAACTTCAAGTCACACATTAAGCGTTTAAATTATATTATAGTAATTATTTAAAAAATTATACACTTTTAATTTGAAAGGATGTTTTTTACCATAGTTTGTTTCACATAAATTGCAATATGCCTACAGTAACTAACCTGTGGTGGAGTATATCTTGTTTGTTTCAATGTTTTATTTTTTAGTTGACTTCAACGTAACGTTGAGTAAATACTCTAATTGCAAATTCTATTTTTGTTGTGAACGATAAATATATCTTCGTTATTTATTCCATGTTTGTGGTTTAGTTGTAGCACAGCAATTTATAGTAAAAAAATAACCTAAAACCACGAATATTGTTTTTTTATATTCACGAATTTTATTACCATCATTAAAATAGCAATAAGATCGCAACTCAGATTTTATCGAGGCGAAGAATATGTTTAAAAAATATGTTTCGCCTTTTATTAATATTTTCACACAACTCAACTCTAGTAAAAATAAGCATCTTCAAAAAAATGATTATGATGAAATAATAAAAACGTAGAATATATTAAAAAATAGAATTACATAAAAAACGTATGACATCATAAATGTTCAGTTTTCTTGAAACTGTGCAAGGAACATAACTAAGATTTTTATAAGATAAAAGTAAGAAACATGGAAGAGAGAGAGATTATGGATTATTTTTTTCCAATACATACAATTTATCCGCAGTATTTTTTTACAGCTGAATAATAACATGCGATAAAAAACTCGAACATGTCGTGTAATTTTGGGAACCAGTAATAAATTTTAATTTTATTTATGAAATCATCAAAAATAACCTGTATGAGAAAAAAATTTATAACTTTTTTAAGCCAAAATGGTCAAAATGAACGAACTGTGTGTTTTTTTTTTTTTTTTTTTAACTCATATGCGTTTTATATAAATCCACAGATTAAATTTACCTAAAAAACATAGAAAATGATGAAACTTCTAATATTTGTCAGATTTTTTCATATTAGTCATAGAATCAATCTACTTGGATTTTATTTAACAAAATTCTTTGCCCATTTTTTAGGCATTAATTTAAATTATCCCTTGTGTGATTTTATATAAGTTTAATTTAATGTTATTTTTTGTAAAATCTCTACTAGTATATTCGAATATAAAATGAATAATTCGTCTCAAATGCTTTCAAATTTAACCATGTTTAGAGAAGAAAATAAATTTTTAATTTCAGAGCTGTATTTTTCGGGGAAATATTCCAAATGCTTTACAGTGCAGTAATTTTGAAATAAATTATCGAAATATCAAAATCCATATGGATATTTTTTAAATTATATATTAATAGTACAACACTTTAAAAAAATTTTGACTTTCAAGCAAATTCTATAACGCAAGAAACATCGTAAACACAATTTCTTTTGAGAGAAAAATGAATATAAATAAAAAGTCAGCTATGGAGCAGTTTCAAATGCCTAAACACACACAAAAGCTACGATATACTTAGAAAACTGTTTCATGTGAGTAAATTTTATTGCTAATTATAAATTACTATAAGTACAATACATCTTCAATCAAATTTTATGTCTTCAGCTCGGTTTTCTAAATTTGTTTCAAATATGCTGAATCTACAGGTTAATGAATGAAGGGAACACGTTACATTTATGAGCGTTCTTTTCTACTGGATGAATAAAATGAACAATTTATTTGAATAGGATTTATTTCTAAAAATTTGTGGTTGATTTGTTCCATAATTGGCGAATTTTTGATTATCTAGACTAAAAAAAAAGATGCTTGCTTTTTGTTATTAAATATATTCCGCTTTTCTTAGTTTAATTGATTAACTTGTAATTGAGGAATTCATTAATATTTCTTTATGAAACAATACTTTTTGTCCCTTTCAAATAATAAAAAAATGGTTAAGAATTCCTTATGCCTAGTTCTCCGTCCAATTTTGTGTAATAGTTTATATAAAAATATCTAATGAAAATATTCAAAAATACTTCATCTATGTATAAAGGAAAAAGAGACTCACCCACACACTCATCACGAGATCTTCAGAGCTATTAGATCTAAGACTTGAAATTTGACAGGCATAATCCTTTTGTTTCAGATGAGACTCTCCAAGAAAGGGTTTTGCAGAAATCGACTCGCAATGGGGGCATTATGGGTATAAAATTTCGCTTTTCGACTTTTAGTCCTCCGGATATGTAATTTTGCAAGCAAGTTTCTTTTGTTGCTGACAATGGGTTTTGCAGAAATCAACTCTCAAGGAGGGAAAGGGGTTAGGAGGGCAGTTATAGATTTTTAAAATGTCATTTTTTGAGCTGCAAGACTCACAAACTTGAAATTTGGCTAGTACGTTTCTTTTATTAAGTAGATAGAGATACTCTCAGAACGGATTTTTCTGAAATTAACTTCCAAGTAGGGTTGTGGGAGTGTTAAAGGCAAAAATTTCAGCTTTTGAACAACAAGACCTACAGACTTTGTTTCTTTAATTGAGATGAAATCCGCTCTATACGGATTTTTACGGAAATTGACTTGTGGGAGGTGGGGGGGGGGTCAGTTATGAAGGCATAATAATAAAAATTTCCGTCTTTTCTGTAATTTCATTCAGTTTTTTTTTTCATAAAGTCCGATGAGTCAAAACTTTAAGTTCAAATATTGTGTAAAAAAAAAGTAAGAAAAGAAAATAAACTGTTTATCATTCATATAAATTTCCAGTTTTCAAGATTCAAGGTTATAGTGTTCTGTTATCCGAAATAACATTTCACAGCTTACTTCTATTTACCTACAAATTACTAAATTTGCAAATCCATCATTTTATTTTTTTACATACCATTCTATTCATTCTTGAAAAGATGCATAACAAATGGTAAATTCCAGAAATATCATGAATATTTTATTTGTCACACTACCTTGTCCTTTTTAGCAGCGCGTTTTTCTTCGTTTGTTCTTTACGAAAGTGTTCATATAGTTTTTTTTCTTTCAATATCCTGTTAAAACTGTTATTAATTTTTAATCGTTCTGTCTACTTACGTTTATTTAAAATTTAATTTTTTTACTAGAAGTGATAAATATGGAAATAAGTTAATATTTTTTGAATACATTATTCTTACTGCTTCCTTAAAGTTGAATTCACTTATTTAAAGGAAAAAGATTTTTATATAAAAAAACGGCTTAAGTATGAAACAGAACAATCTGAGAGGTGGAAAATTATTCGCTGTGGGAAAAGCTACAATGATTTTAATTGTCTCCTTAAGAAGCTTTAAATATGCTAATTACACAAAGCTAAACGCTTCTTAAATCCTAAACTAATTAAGGTTTTTCTAATTAAGGTTAATGATACATGTTTTGTAGGCCAAAAAAAGAACTTTTCTTTTTATTGCTTTATATGCAAATAATCCCAGAAACATATTTTTCGTTCATTTTATACATACTTGAGCGCACACACATTAGAAAACGATAATAATTTAATTCACCTATGTATTGAAGTAGAATAAAGAGAGAAGAATTTTGTCAATTGTGTCTTTCTTCGAAGGTACTAACTTAATATAATTTTATTTGGTTAAAGTCCCATTAGACTACACTAAAGGCTCAGACTTCACCATTACGATCTAAGGTCAGATGTCGAGAGTCAAGGTCAATTATTACGTTATTATACGCATATTACCTGACGTTCCCTTTGAAGGTTTTTAATGGTATCGAGGTTCAAACCCATAACTGAATAACTATAACTTTGTCAGTTGAGTGGACCGTTATTAAAATCTCAGATTATATCCATTTTGTAAGTTTTAATCAACTATAAATTAATTTTCTTCATTTCAGCTAAATACTTTCTATGAGGGATCATTTTTTTTTCATTAAAAATAATAAGTTATATCTAGAGAGAGATTGTAATGCAAAACAGCGACACGAGAGCTATAGGCGACGGACCTCGTAATTTCGAACCATGGTTCAGTGACGAGAACTGGCACACCCCGCCGAACTTCCACATCATACTAATGGGAGGATTTTGAGCCTCGACAGATTTAATGTGCTGTAGCCTCTTTGCGAGTGAGTGAGGGAATATCAACGTTGCACTGTTCAACTACACGAGGACTTTTAGCGAAGGACCTCGCAATTTTAAACCATGGTCAAGTGACGAGGATAATACCTGAGCTGGCACAGCTCTCGACAGATTTAACGTGCATCACTCCCCTACATGGCGTGTCTTCAGTGGTACTGGGCTCGAACTCATGACACGCCAGCCATGAGTCCGTTACCTTGACCATTAGACTAGCACAGCCACTTAGCCACTTTGCACAGTAGGTTTTCACAGGCACTAAGCTCGAATGTTTAACACACTGACCACACGAGTCCGTGACCATGACCATTAGGCTACCGCGGCCACGATAGCCGAGTGGTCTAGGCATCGGATCGTGGCTAGCGTGTCATGAGTTCGATCCCAGTACCACTGAAGACCCGCCGTGTGGGGGAGTGATGCACGTTAAATCTGTCGAGAGCTCAAACGTCCTCCCGTTGGTGTGATGTGGTAGTTAGGAGAGGGGGTGCCAGCTCAGGTGTTATCCGCATCACTTGACCATGGTTCAAAATTACGCGGACCGTCCCCAAAAGCCCTCGTGTAGCTGAACAGTGGGACGTTAATATTCACTCACTCACTACCGTGGCCACAAAAGAGAGAAGGGAGAACTTCATTCGTTTTGAGTATAAGATGTTGAAATTTTAACGCTTCAGAATAAGTTCATTTTTAGAACATTCTTTTTCGAATGCATTGGAAAGACAAAAGGTAATTCTAAAGAAAATACGGTTGCAGATTTGGAATTTTTTGCTGAATTTTTACAATTAATTTTTAAAGCGGTACAATATATTGAGCATTAAAAATATTTTTAATAAAATTACAGTTTAATAATTATTTTTATATTAAAATATATTTTTCGCACATTCAAATATATGTTCTTTATTCCAGTGAATCAGTATTGATTAATTTAGTGTCTCAAAAATATTTCTTTTGAAACATTTCACCCTAGAGCTTTTTTTTAACTGTAAAATCGTTATAACAATCGCAAATTCATTATTCTTAATGAACAATCGATATTAAAGTCTCTTCAAATTCAAAATCATCCTGACGAAATATGACATGGGCTCCCGTATTCTCTCGGATCATTGCACTGGAAAGTTTTGTTGAACTCGCCATAAAATGGCGGCTTCCGATTGTGGCGGAATACGAGTGCTGTGCCATTGTGTTTCGATTGAAACCATGACGTGTGCTGTCATTTTGTCACAACAAGAAACATCAAAATTACATCTCATTTTCTGTCAAACATGCTGGTATAGAGTGTTCTGATGCGATTGAATGACACCCGCGACGTTTCTGCTGTCCCTGAACTCTTTTGACAGGCGCAGATTGTAAATATTCTAGCTGCGGTTCATCAAAGTGATGAAAAAAATTAAACTATATTTAAGGTTTAATTTTGTAGATCTAAAGATACAAGCTCTTTAATGAGTACTTAAAGTGTGTTAATGAACATTTTCAAAATATTGAAAACGTTATTTCAGGGGGTCACTTCATGAAAATAAAAATAGATTTTTCGATTTATATTGAAGGAAAAAGTTTAATTCCTTTATGTTCTGTGAAGCAGTCCAAGTTTTTACTCTAACCAAATTAGACTAGTAATCCATACTATGGCGGTAATAATTCAATCGAAATTTCTCAAAAATGTAAATTATAACCCAAGATACACATTTTTGAAAACTTTACTCATTTTATAACTTTTAAACTTTTGCACAGATATTAATACTTTATAAATGAATTATGTAAATGAATATTTTAATGAGAAATTTTGTCAAAGAAGTTTTTAAAAAATGCAGGGCAAAATGTACACGCGAATTTTCATGTTACTCCACATATGAATTTTTTTTAAAAAATACTCACACACACGCGCACACACAATTTTTTCAAAATGCTCTCATTAAAATAATAATATACAATAAATACGCATAAAAAAATAGTGATTGTACGACCAGTCATTTTTTAAAATTGTTCTTTAAACTTAGCCTTATTTAACAAAGCAATAGGGAAGACAGATAGGGAATTTTATGTAGATAGGGAAAGCGCTGAGTGAAATTAATCCCTTAACACCTTCATGAGGAGCATTGTAAAGTTTTTCTATGTACAATGATGGTTATATTAACTGATGCTAGATTTTCTCTAATTAATAATATACAAAAATAATAATAATTTTCCCTTTATTGTTGAATAAAAATAGCTATTAAAAGTCCAAAATGTAACGTTTTCGCCGTAACGTATTAATATTTAGAATGCATTCGTAGAACTTTTTTAAGCAAATCAAGTGTTTGGAGTAATTTGGCTCTTAATCAATTAAGAAACATAAGTAAAATAAAATTAGTCAATTAAAACTTGTAACGTCCTTAAAAATAAAAATATTATTATTCAATATAAACCTTAAAAATAAAAAAAAATTTAAAAAATATTTTCTTGCATTTTAGAACCAATAAAAAAAATCAGGATTTCTCATTTAAAGTTTGCCTCAAAACATGAAGGAGATTTCAAATAAAATGATAATGCATTCAAAGATCCAGAAGAGTTAGTTGAGTGAGTGAAAATTAACGTCGCACTGTTCAGCTACACGAGGACTTTTTGGCAATAGACCTCGTAATTTTGAACCATGGTCAAATGGCGAAGACGACACCTGTGCTGGCACAACCCTTTCCCAGCTTCCACACCAACAGGAGGACATTTGAGTTCTGGACAAATTTAACGTGCATCGCTCCCCTGCACGGCGGGTCTTCAGTGGTACTGGGCTTGAACTCATGACAAGCTAGCCATGATCCGTTATCTTGACCACTAGGCTACCGGGCCCACGACGGTATTGTTGGAGGAATACCGTCGCTAGGAGCAATAATTGCATATTGATGCAATATGTAATTATTGGAGGCAATATGGAGTTCCAGTTCAGGTGCTGACTGTGACAAAACATTTCTGAAGGAACCTTTCGTTAGGCATATTTTCTACGCTTAGCTCAACGCCAAATCTATCAGAGATATAGATCAATATAAAATGTGATCGAGGTAGTTAAGTAGTCATAGTTGTGAATTCGTAACTGATGTGTTTCAGACGAGTCATGGGTTCGAATCCTGTTTACATTAAAGACTCATCGTTTCGAGAGGATGACGTGGCTTCTGTAGCCTAGTGTTCAAGGTAACGGACTCGTGGCTGTGTGCTGCGTGTCATGAGTTCGAGCCTAGTACCGCTGAAAACCCGCCGTGTAGGGGAGCGATGAACGTTAAATCTGTCAATAGCTCAAACGTCCTCCCGTAGGTGTGGTGTGATAGTTAGGAGAGAGGGGTGCTAGCTCAGGTGTCTCTTGACCATGTTCAAAATTCCATACGTAGTCCATCGCCAAAAAGCCCTCGAGTAGCTAAAATAGTGCAACGTTAATATTCTCTCACTCTAGAAGATGACGGAAGTAAATTGAAAATATCAATGTTTCAAAGGCGTTAATGTGAAGATCTACTCTGATGTTGACTTCACCTGACCTTAGTTCAAAATCATGATGAGAGTAGAGGAACTTGTGACCCGTAAAAATGCACAGCCGTGTGCATTTATTACAATAAAGCGTGAAATTCATGATTGTTGGGATAATAGCTTTTGGTTGCTTAATATATCCTAATCAATCAATTATGATTGCTAAATATCTTCACAAATGTGGGATATTGGCAGAAATTTGACAGAATTTCAGTATAAACTTCCTGAGCAAATCTTTCAAATAGGTGAAAAAAGCTATGTTTTTCCTTTCCAGTGAAAGAATCAAAACTAACAATCTATGATAAAAAAGAATCATTCAATCTGATTAATTTCAAGATGTTCCAAATTTAAAGGAACGCAAGGTTTACTTTAATTTTTAATTATTCTGTTAAAAGTCAGTACTATTTCATTCGCATTGACTTATTGGGCGTTACTTCTATACATCATTAGCTTATTGCGCTTTCAATAATTAAAACATTTCTGTCAGAGAATCAATAACAACAAGAGCAAACACATTACAATATCTTTAATTGATTAATTGGAAAATGTGGTATATGAAGTAACAAAGTCCATTTTAAAAATACATTTATAATAAATATGAGTCCATCATTTCTGCTTATTGCCTTCATACGACTACCTGTTTCTGCCTGATGCTATATACCTTGTAATTTTGAATTCGATCTGACGGGGGGAGGGGTCCAACTGACATCCGAACTAGTACCCCAATGTGCATGTAAGGACTGTGATTCCCGTCAGATTTAATGATCATCAATTCCACTTCAAAAAGTTTTTGGAATAACGAAATTCAAAACTGCTACTCATCGATTACGATTCTACCCACAATGCTGCAAAAGTCCCAACTGGAATTGTGTATATTGAGCAATTCTGACAAAAAGAAATTGTCACTGTTTCTTGAAAAAGGAAATGATAAAATAAGGCTCAGTCTTCAGCGTCATTTAACTGTAATTTTATTTGATGCATGGATGTGTACTTAAAAAGTCACACGTTGTTGTTGAAATTTATTTCAATTTCATGAAAGACGAGCTTAAGTTGCGCAATAGGATCTAAGATTCTAAAAAATGTTTCAAATGAATAACGAAAACTATGCTTAATCTGAAATATTTTAATCGCTAAATTTCATTTCTATTGTACTTGTAAATATTAAAAACTCTGCTGAGGATATCTTTACTAAAAATGAGGGTCAAGACAAAGGCTTAAACTCATTTTCAGATTTTAAAAAAAATTCAATATTTCGAATTTTTTTGAAATTATATCTAAGTTTCATCGCTGGATTTGGATTCCCGCTCTGCCGTGAGGATGACTGGAAAAGTCACAGGTAAATAGAATTGAATTTCAAAACAACTACTCGTGAGGTTAGAATGAAGATTGAAGTAAGAAACTATATCTCATGTGTTGCTTTCCTCGGACATATAAGTGTGTATGTTAGTTCGACAACCTACCTTCTAAAAATTGAAGAACATTGGCTAAATGTATTAGTTTTTATTTAGTCTATGCAAACTTACAAATTGGAAAAATCATTTGATACGAAAGAAAAGCACGATTTATATTAAGAGAAAAAAATGGATAAAACTAAACAAAGATAGGTACTTGTGTATTATACTGTGGACCAGTTCGTCAAATAAAAAGACGTCGCCAGATGTCGTAATATGCAGCCAATAGCGAAAATTTGTTCCCACACATATCCAAATAATGTCCGTGCATACGATGACATCATTTGGCGACATCTTATAAATTGGCAATGTTTTTTTTATTTGCCTAAATTGGTCGACGGTATAATACGTTAAGTACTCAAAAATATAAGTAGCTAATTAAATGTGGTCTTTTCCTCAAAAATATAGTGAAATCATAACACATTTTTTTATATATAATTGAGAAATTTTTCTGAACTTCAACCCTATTTTTTGTCATTAAGGTATCCGACTAGGTTCGGAGACCAATTTTTCAAAAATTGATTTTCAAAATAAATTTATTGTCTTAAAGAAGATAAATAGGCTTAAAAAGTCATAATTTTTTAATAAATAACATGTATCACCCTTTGTTTTTGAAAAAAAAATATTTTTATGAAATTTAAGTAAAATTTTTAAAGTTAAGATAAATGCCATAAATATAAAAATAAATTGCACATAATGCAATTTTAGTCTCATTGATATATACTGCTTGGTCCCTTTGAAGCGTCACAAACCGCAGAATAAAAAATATTTTAAGAAATAAATATTTTATTAGCATTTATACATTTGATGTTGACGATTTTTCATCAAAATTACTGCATGTTCTAAGCTAAAAATGGCTGTAAAATGTGATTAAATGTAGGTGTCTTAAAACCTGCAGTTTGTTGCACTCTGAAGGGCCCATATGTTATAAATTTCATTGAATTTGATTGGATTGGATTGGAGATATCACGTTTTTCGTGCACAAATCATCGTAAAAGTTTCATTCTTCAAAAAACTCATTAAAAAAATATCTAAGTTAGATAAAGTAAATGCTATAAAAACAACTTAAAAAACTCTCTAGTTTTACGTATTAGTCCTTTCTCTCAATAATTATTTCTTTTTTTCCTAATGGCTCAAACAATACTAAACATCAAACACCTAAAAAGCACTTTTTCAACCTAGTCGGATTTAAACGAAATAGACTAAATTTAATTGATAACACCCACTCTTTATTAGCATTTATATCTGTGTTAGTAGTATCATGATTTAATAACTTTCTACTTTATTAAATTGAATTTCCATCAACTAAGCTACCGCGACTTCTTAATAATCAACGTGTCTGAATTAAAATCATTCTGATTTTAGCTGTGACCAAATACATGATTTTTGCTTATTACCCAAGTTAAATCCCTCTTTAATAAATATTTTTTCCCTTTTTCATGGATTGTTTTTGGAATAGATTATAGGCAATGAAATGTTTTTTTAGCTCTGAAGATACCATGATCAACCATTCGATCGGTTGTAACTTTTTACTAGAAAATCCTTTTATATTGTTTAACGCGTATTTCCACTCACTTCGACTTTTTTTTCTTCCTTTTTCTGTCTGTTT
Organism: Trichonephila clavata; assembly: GCA_019973975.1. NCBI lineage: Eukaryota > Metazoa > Arthropoda > Arachnida > Araneae > Nephilidae > Trichonephila > Trichonephila clavata. The sequence continues at coordinate 16,914 of BMAO01033427.1, forward strand.
CTTATTTTGATAAAGACTTTATCGTTATTTACACTGATTGGTCATTTGACTGGGAAAAAACCTTGTTGCCTTCTAAGGTTATCGGATCGAAAAACGTGACGCGTATGACATTCGACATATTGTATCAGTTTGCTGCCTGTTTCTCCAAGGATAGCAGTTATAAGCTCACTTAGTCATAATTGCGAGTTTAATTTTCAAGTTGCCAAAAAAATGTGCTTAATATAAAAAAAAATCTATAAATCTAATTTTAGCACTGTTATGTTAGAACTTTAGTGCATCTTATCTGGGGACATATGCGGTATACACACACTACACCCACACACATACACACTTTATATATATATATATTATATTAGTCAAAATTCTCTTCTAAAGAGATGAATAATCAATAATCAAAACAGAAAAAAATTGAAATTGCAAGATAACCAAACAGTAGATTTTAGAAAGAATATATGAGAAATTAAAAATATAATAGAGATTAAAATATAAAAATATAGATGCTACAGTATATTATATACATTGCTGACTTAGGACAACTCTTTTATATAAAGTAATCTATGTAAAAGCGGGATTGAACATGTTTTTTTGGCCAGCCAACCTTCTCCCTTTTTCTGTTAATAATAATAATTATAATAATAATATATTAACATATGATATATTACAGAAAGTATTAATTTTTACAAAAAAATTCAATATTTTAATATATAAATAAAAAAAACCTTTTTTCTAAAAAAAAAAATGAATTAGTTAATATGAAAAACTAGTTTTACCAGAAACAGATTTTCAAACCAATTTTACCATAAAATTAAAATAGTCATGACATCATCTAAGATTAATACAACAGATATAATTGCCACATAATGAAATTAATAGATTACATATCTTTTTTAAAAAAGATAAATAATTAACAAATTATAGATATCTAGAATAACAAGTATCTGGTTTTGTGATATCAATGGAAAGTGAATTGATAAAGACTTGAGATGTTATAAATGAATTGATTAGGTTTCGCGTTATATTAGAGAAGACCACAAAAAGGATATGTTTTAAATGTTTAATTCAATATGTTTTCAATTTATTAATAGATAAAAGAATGTATCATTATTACTTTGGCTCTCAGAAGGTACCAATTATAAATTTTGTAATATGATAATAACTAATCTTTCAAATATTTGATGTAAAGGGTAAATGAAACGAAATATGCATTAATGCAATGCTTGTAACAATAACCCTGTTCGCGTAGGTGTATTTGGAAGTTCAAGAAAAGATCAGCCATAACAGTTCAAATTATAATTTATTATTCTCCCACTTATAAATTAATAACCCAGGGTAGGAAATGCACACTTCTACTAAGTATAGGAGCAATTACACGAGAAAAAGAATACCTATAACATTTAAATATAATTTAATGCACTTACTCTTGGAACACTTAGGATGTCTGCGGTCTAATTTACCGTAAATCCGTTCCTAGTTGTTCTGCCTATGGTCGTTATAATTAAGCTCTATGTTATTGACTAAATCGTCAATTACCAATCTTTGATTATTCAGCAGTTACTCGCCGACTAACTCTCGACTACCTCCACTATCTAACTTCGCGTATCTAAAAGTCAATGCTTAAATAGAACCCTTCATTTGATTAACTCAAGTCTTCTTCAGGAGAAAGTTTTCAATAGAACAACAAACATAAATTTAACCCAAGAGGATTAGTGACAGGTTCGCGGATGGACCCGTTATACATACTATTCTACATAAAAAAAAACTCAACTTTGAAATCAACTGAAAAATTACTTCTGTATTTAAAATTTAAAATTCTTTTCTTGAAGTTTCTGTGACTCTCTTTCCTTTTAGAGAATTTCCCATTTTTTCGTTTTATTTACCTCATATTATTTGTAAGAAAACACAATGTGGTTTTTGCTTTGCAAAATAATTATTGATTTGACTCAAATTATACCATTTTAAAAAGTGATTTTTGTAGCCATTTTAGGTAATGTGGTTTGTTTTAGCCCTGCATATAGACTGCAAGTATCAATCCTTTACACGTACTCTTCTTTATTACGTCAATAAAAACGCTACTGACGTCATAATCCTTAGAAAAGTTAAAGAAATATTCTTATTATTGAAAGAGATTAGTAAAGTTACGTATCGTTGTAATGAATGTAGAGTTAATTACAGTTTTCCTTTCTTGTTTTGAAATAATAAATATGAATTTTGAAAATAAAAAAAAATAGTGCTAAAAAGGTTAAAACCAATATTTCCCGTTTTCCCCTACAACTGGTTTTTAGACGTAAAGCATTTAGAAAAAGATAAAATTAAATCTACAATAACAATTTTTGTTTGTTTTGCATTAATGCATACTCACCTTGGACGACATTAGTCCCATAATTTCAAAATACACTCAAATCTGCAAACTTCCATACACCCACATAAAAATTTACACCGAAAGGACATAGCATTTTGACCATTACTCACATGGAGATCACTATCACTCGAACATAAAACCAGGGCTCACTCATGGCTGATGCTGGAGTGTATACAGCGTCTTTCCATATTTAAAGAGTTTAGTGACATAATGAGGAGAGCAAAAGATTTATCTGATTTTGATAAAGGTCAAATCATTATGGATCAATTCCTGAGTGCTTCGATTTCAGAAACGTCATGTTTGACAGACAGTTTACATGTAACCGTCGTAATTATCGATAATTGTGTATGAATGGTAAAACAACGTCTGCGACCAGCGGTTTGTGGACCACAGCACAATGATTCCAGAGGTGAGAAGAGACTGGTACGCGTTGTTCGTCATGACCGAAGGGCTACTATGGCAAATATCACCTGCAGCTACACCTATTGAGTCCCATATAGTGTGTCTCGACACACAAATCTCTTCCCTGTGTTGACTGCACGTCATTCCAAATGACACCTACAATGGGCTATGGAACATCGGCATTAGACTATAGAAAAATGGAAATCGCCTGCCCGATGAATCATGTTTATCAGATATTTACGTTGACAACCGGGTGTGAATATGACGATTTCCAACGAAAACTCTGCAACTCGGTGCATACTTTGCTGGGTAAAAAATAATGGCAGATGCTTTAGGATATGGATGATGTTTTTTTTTTTGGAGCTCATTGATATCCATTATCCTCATAGAATTATCCCTAATGTATGTGTGCTATGTGAACATCATTGCAGTCCGGTTTCATCCTTGCATGGCAAGAATATTCCCTGTGAGTAATGGCGTTTACTACCTGGATAATGCACTGAAGGAGATTCGTTCTCGGTACCTTCCGTTCCGTAAACACATGAATTAACCCTAGACCAAAATGATCACTTCAGTCCGGAATTATATGGATATCACCGCCACACTCTCCCCTACCAGTGAGTCGGAAAGGCGAACGAACGATATCGTTGTTATGGTGAGCGTGTGAGTTATTACGTTATTAAGTTTGATAGCTTGTGGGTTGCATCATTTTTGGGTGTGACAGCTTGTGGGCTGCATCATTCGTGCGAGACAGCTTTTTTGGCTGTGACATGTGTGAGACGGCTTTTGTTGGTTGCGTCATGTGTTGGACGACTTTTGTTGCATTTGTGGTGGATAGATGGCGCCACTACTGCTGTACGAAGGTTGCGTTTCTTCAAAGTTAACAGGATCATCAATGGAGGAGATTCGTTCTCGGTACCCTTCCGTTCTTTAAGCATATAACTTACTCCTAGACCAAAATGATCACTTCAGTCCGGAGGCAGTTAATGCTTATATGGATACCACCGCTACAGCACCATCTCATAAGAATCAAATTCTAATTGGTTCGAGGAACATTTTGGTTAGCTTAAATAAATGTCTCGGTCTTCGATTTCTTCTGAGATGAATCTTCAGTCGAACACTTCTGGTTCCCTCTGAAAACCGAATTCTTGCTGCCAAGCTACAGAGGCGTGACGGAGAATATTAGGGCCCTCATGCAAAGTCAGGTTTTGGGCCCAAAGCAGGGATCATTCAAAGGATTGCAACACCTTAACATCAAGCTTTCGTCCCTTAGAATCCTGCTCCCCCTCCCGCGATGCAGGGGTTGCGAAGGGCACTGCTCCACTGCCAAGCTATCACGTCACAAAGTACGAACATTGCAGATTCTGTTGATGAGTACTTGGTACCAAATACCTCAGATTATTTATCAGCATCTTGCCGAGTCATTGTTTTTCCAAATATTGGCAGATTTTTGGGAAAAGGATGATTCTACTTCATATTAAACAGGTGGTCATAATGTAAAGATTCTTCATTGTATATTCTCTATGAGCTTTAATAAACACAAGCTTTCAATATTTTACATGTTAAACTTCAACTGAATTGGCTCTAAACTCATTACCATTTAATTATTGTAGCAACTCTGCTCCAAACAGACAAATATTGCTCCTTTTTTTTTGAGTTTTTCAATTTTGGTTAATCTATCGATCTGACTACGTCAGACAGGTGGCATTAGTAACAACAACTAACAATGTGGTACGCATTGACTACAACGGAAAGAATCTTGGTTAAGGGGATATAACACGATTCAGTTGACAAAAATCGGTCAAAAAACCAAATCTATTTTTATATACTTTTCTATACTCTCACAAAATTTGAAAGCTCTAAGCTTATAAAACGCAAAATTGTGGTAACTTTTACGTTTGTTTTTATTCACATCCCAATGGCAAATCAAAACTTTAAAGTGACTTATCTCAGAAAGATAAAATAACGAGTTTGTCTTCATTTAAAATGCTTAGGCCTTTTTTCTATTGTACCTAATACTTGGAAATTTTTTTCACTTGTTGCTAATAGTACATGGAACAAAAGTTGATATGCATTTTTTTAATCAAAGAAATACTTATTTTTTTAAAAAATAATTTAATTTAAAATTTACACATTTTTCAAGGGAAAATCAATAAGCATTCATAAAAAGAAGTATTGTGTTTGAATACCAATAATGGTATCACAAAACCCATACCAACTTTTGCTATTTATAGTTTGACGTACTTGTAAATCAAATTTCATATGTGTACGTCATTTTTTGTTGGAGGAGTAGCATTTTAAAATCACTTCATAAGTTTCAAGTTTTTTCCTTAAAAAATTAAATGGTTAGCTTTCTATGAAATTTTGAGCACAAAATCTGTTTTACCTCATACATACACATAAGAAGCAACTAAAAAAATTATAAAAGTCGTTATATAAATTAAAAAATTTGGGGAAAATCGTACCATGTCTTCTTAAATAAATTGGTTAATTTCATCCTAGGAAAAAAAGGCGACAAAAATAATAATGCGTAAAATTTAACGTACCTTTTTAAACTTTATTCTAAAAATAAATTTTATTTTTTGAATAAGATTATTTTTCTGGTGCTTAAAATTTTTTATCCAAAATAAAGCATGACGGGAAGCATGAAACTGTGTCGTAATCTCTTGAAACTCACCTGAATGATGTAATGCTTGCTCAGAAGAGAGAAGTCGGTATCTGTGTGAAGCGCAGGTGACTGAAGCAGGTGAACTGGTGGGCAAATGACCTTATATATGGATGAGAAATATACCTTTGGCTTTTATAAATTTGCTTTCCCTACAAGGACAGTTTTTTAGAGGTTACTGTTGAAAATATTTTGAAGACTGATTAAACTTTATGTGTGTGATAACTAAGAACCAAGATATAACTGATGAAATCTGTGCTTTTTTTTTTAAGTAATTTTTGAAATATTTTTGAAATAAATTACAAATAAGTAAATATTTTCATAAATAAATAACTTTTTTTCGTGAAATCATTACATATTTTTTTTATTGTAAACATTTTTTTTTAATTTGTTCTATAATTGTACATTAACATTAATGTAGAACTTCGAAGACTAATCTGATTAAATGTTTCAGAAACTCTTCTATGGCGCTTTGGTTATATAAAAAATTGAATTATTAAGATAAAATTTATGTTTGAGATTTTGAGGGACTGAAATAATACCAACAGAAAAGTAATTATTTATTTCATTGATTGATTATAATTATTATTCATCGGTTATAAATTATATTAATTCAAATGATGAAATTATGTATTTTCATATATATTAATCCTTCATAGGGCCAACTTTTTCAAGTAATTTTACGTCAAAATATTTTTGGGATTGTGAGATTGATGAATAAAACGAAATTCATCTAGCTTAGCACCCAAAGTTAATTTGATTTTTAAAACCATTTTTTTGGTAGGAAGTATGTATCTCTGCACTCAGAGTTTTTCAAAGGTAGGATATATTATGATTTGGATCTCTTTTTATGCATCATTGCATGATATTTTTAAAGTAGAATTTGTAAATACTAATATCAACAAAAGAAATTATAAATTCAAAAATTTGTACATATTACTTTGTGAGGGAACCGCACTCTCTTCCCTTAGTTTGGGGAGGTCGGAAGGAATGCTAGCCGTGTTTCAAAATAATTCAATTTATTTATCTACAACACAAGTTTGATCCACCAAAGTTAAGAGATGCACCCAATTAATAAATATGAAGACAATTAACGAGGTACGCGAGATATGAGAAAACTTTGAATACTTAGTACACTTACTCAATCCAATAGCTCTGACTTCTTAGCTACCTAATCTAGATTCAATCTCCAGTGACAGATCGTCACCTTAAGTAATACAATTATCAATTATTAAATATCCGCGCCCCACATTCAACTTGATTAATCACTGCTCCGCTAGCAGTCTATCCTATATCTCCCTTTTCTAACCTGAAAGCCTAGACATTATATAGTAGTCATAATTTGCATGTTCACGTTCTTGTCTTCGGGAGGAAGTTTTATAATAAAATAATTTTTAAAGACCGAAAATTCCCCAAGAAGACTATTAGTAAGAAGATCGCGGATACTGCCGTCACAACTTTCCATGAAGTTTCAGAAAACAGCAATCAACACACAGTGGGATATTGCAAGCTGTAGAAACGTTTCTTGTTCTCTTTTCATGTGCTTTAGTAAGGCACTAACATCAACACAAATATTTTTTGTTAAGTTTTGACATTGATCCCTAACTTTAGTCAACTTGGAACAGATATATATATTTTTTTTTGCTGTTCAAGAAACTTACGTCTTTAGCGTTTACGACTGGAAAATTCAGAAATGAGTTGTCGTTCTTGCCGAAGTCGAAATATTAATTGGTCTTGAGGTCCTAAATGTTTTTTACTTACTCTCCAGAGAATGAAGACATTGGCTATTTCTAAATCAATGAGAAGGCTTAGGATTTTATGCTATCATTATTTTCAGGAAAGTCGTCCAATTTCATATCTTTCTCGAAGTTGATCAAAGTGATCAACAAGCTCCCATATATATCACAGATAGAAAATATCCTCTCAACGACATTTAAAAATTAATGAAGTTGGTGAAAAATATACTTTTTCCACGAACTTGTAAAGAGTCAACCAATGTTGTAATCCCTTAAAAGAGTTCGAAAAGGTTACATTTGTTCTTTAAAGAGCCGATTCATTTCATCATCACATGGCTCTAAAAAGTAAAATTTAAATTGCTACAACAATAAAATAGTTTTGTTTTTTACATAGAAGCACGAAAATTATTGGGTTAAACAGTTTTAATTTGTTAACCACACTACAATCAAATTGAGGGAGAGAATAAGATATTTTGTAAATATATTTTACGTACTTAAAAGTGTTTTCTCAAAAGAAAACCACAACCGTCACCTTACTCTCACCATCACCTCACTCTTCACACAATTATCAACTTACGATTCATTTAATTTTTGTTACCCGAATTTGAAAGGTCATGTTGTTGTATCATGATATAGTAAAATTTTGACAATTAATTGTTTTACTGTTTTTATTTTTATTAGTTTATTTAGTTTGATGAAAATAGTATCAAATGATGAACCGTTACGAAGCAGAACGTGCTTTATCTTTCTTTTGGCGTCTTATAAATTATGGTTGACAAGGAAAGTAATTGAAAAACAATTTAGAATACAATGCGTTTTGATCAGGAAGCAAAGAAATATGATTTTAAAGTGCGATTAATTTTTAGATTGTCGAATAGTTATGTAAGTAATTTCCAGTGTACATTGTGAAACATTTTTTGCTGAGAATATTAGATATGTTGAGCCACAGAAGAGTTCAAAAATCAAATGATAGTCTCAATGAGAGATAACCGGTTTTTATATCTTAAATACTTAATTTCACCTCTTCTTCTGTGACATTTTTTATATTAGAATAAACTTCCTTTAAGAATATTATTTTAAAGTATGCATTATAGAACCTATATATACATATAGGGCGCTATATTATATTTTGTATAATATAGCGAGTAAAAAATTTAGCATGTTGCACACAAAGCTGGAAAAATTTCGTAGAAAATACTGTAAGAAGACATTGGCTTAATGTCACTCAATTCTCTAAAGAATTTTTTATGGGATTGATCTGAAAATTTTGCAATAATTTAACTGCACAGTCTCCTAAATGAGCTCCAAATTGGCTTATTAGTATCAGTTCAAATCATCTTTGAAAGAATATTTCAATTGGCTAAACTCGTGTGACATCATAGTCACATGATGAATGCAATCGCGTGTTTCCAGCTAATCAGTTCAAGTGCTAAACTGTTGCCAACTTTTACTGTTAACAATAACTTTGTTTTAAAAAATACGTATTTGTCAACAATGATACACATATAAAAAATAAAATGCTCTTTATTTAAAAAAAAAAGTGCCTGAATATTATAAGAATATTTTTCTTTAATTCTGAAAAACTTTTCAAAGAATCTTCTTCTTTGAAACCCCAATTTTAAATTTCTTCTAAATTTTGCAAGTAGAACAACAAATACACGTTTAACGTCAAATTTGAATTCAGTGGAGAACACGTGACTGCACTTATCATGTGACCATCATGAATTTAGCTCATTCATAATTACTTTTATTTTGGACGAAGACATGTGAAAGTAACTATTAAACGTTCCAAATCCTTCTAAAAAAGACATGGGCTTCTATGAACTAATCGCTTTTGAAGGTCATTCATATACATCATAGAATTCAAAACTTATTCCTTCATATCCCCTCCCCCTCTCATGCATTCAACCATCGAAGTAAAAAGATTTCTGATACAAAATTTAAACAACAAAATAATATATAAATTAGTGCGCATTCGAACTCACACGACGTTACCTCTCTTTACGATTTTCTTTTCTTCCTTTTAAGATTTTAAAGACAAGACTTAACATGATCCTACCTATCAGGTATTCGAGAAATGTGTGTAACGGACTAAATTCGCGATAAAAATCTCCTTAACGGAAACTACGAGCAATGCCTTACAATCCTCTTCCGTAATCCAACCATACCTCACAGGATTACAGCAGTCATTGCTTTTCTCTTTTTTACGAGTGTTTGTGCCTCCTGGACAGTTTCTCGTTCCAAAAGTATTTATTAAACTTCGATTGCACGTCATTTGGAGAGGCAGAATTGGCAACCATCCGTTCCTCATGGCTGGACAAACACCGGGCAAGGTCTTGTGGGCGCAGGCATCAGCTGAGTCACGTTCTAGACTTTTTTTTTTCGTTCCCTGATCTTCACAATCATGGTTCAAAACACTGGAGTTTCGAACCGACGTGACTGGGAGCCGAATCTGAACTTGACCTGGTTGTAAGTGAAAGTTTTCTCGGAGTCGCCCCTGGGAGATTTATGTCTGTCGATTCATCTTGAAGGACGCGGGGGTTATTTCTGGTGTTGATGGTCAGCGTGCAGAATATGGATTTGCATAGATTTGTCATTATCGACTTCAAAGGTTCGTATGTCTTGGACGTGTTGCCACTGTTTGTAAAAAAATATAATTGCATGCTGTTTAAAAAACGATTTTTTAAGCTTGTTTATTTATTTTATAGTTTTTTAATGAATTATTGCCCTTGTTTTACAGTATTCAAATAGGAATTTTTTTTCCAGTTCTGTAAAAAGAAATGAAATTTTTTTAATTCCTTAATTTATTATTTATTTGCACACTCGGTGATCTTATTCAATTATCGCTATTCCTGCTTCACATTCTCCCTATATATATTTATTTATATATCTGGTTCAAACTTTCAATCGCTTATAAAATACATTTTATTTATCCATTCAAGTTCAAATACATTTATTTAAACTGGCAGTGGATAACATTTGATGTTAATAAAGTTTTATCAAATATTAATTCATTAATTAAATGTAATTAATGAATAAATAGTAACAAACACAAAAATAGTTGTCCAACACCATATGTAAAAACGAAAATCGCTCGTTGTGTTTCTCTAGCAAAATGAATGAGCGCGTTCGACTTCTAATCCAAAGGTTGTGAGTTTGAATCCTACCTGGGATGGCCTAATTTCTGCGAATGTGATTTTTTACTATACTATTTTATTGGAATAATTAAATTTAATTAATGAATAAATAGCAACAAACAATATATAACAGTCTAGCGCCCTATATAGAAAGGAAAATAGAAAATTGCAAGGAAAAAAGCTTTCTATTTTCCCATTTAATGTTGTGATTCTGTCATATGTATATACATATTTATATTAAAAAGTAATTAAAATAAAAAATTTCTTTGTTGACCTAGTAGGAATTTACTTTATATATATATATATATATATATATTGTTTTTACGCATTAAGTCACAGAATACTTGAGACAGGGAAATACTTATAAATATATTATTGTTCTTCAAGATCAAAAATCTAAATATTCTAAAATATTTTGGCATTTATCTTCATAAAAAATACAAGTTTGCTCATATTATTGTCGATTTAAAAATGTTGAATGGCTTTCGGGGATTGATCTAGTAATTTTCAAACATCTACAGATAAAAAAAGAGGTAAGAGAAGTCATCCCATTTTCTAACATGTGAGACCTAATATGATTTTCAATCATCAGAAATTTTAAGAAAATGATACCATTAAACTTTTTTCTATATTTTTAACATATAAAACACACCAGAAGATTGTCTTTAATCTAAATCCTTAAGGAGTTTTATCTTTTTCTACCTTCTCCCCTACAACACATTTTCCTCACAGATATATATTGCATCAACATTTTTTCTAGTGGATGTCTGTTATCTTATGCAAGTGTAAGAAATATCTATAGGAAATATTTGTGAACATGGGTTATGTTCAATATTTGGGCGAGACGTTTGTTTTTGTTTGGCTCTTCAGGAAGTATAGATATACCGTCTTATTTTGTCTTCTTGACTGTCTTTATCTTGTCTAGTGAAAAAATAGCATGAGTCATAACATTTGAAGAAGTTTTAAAAAAATTTCATTTTGTGTAAAATTATTGTGATTCTTATACTTGTTGATACGTGAAGGTTCATAAATAATTGTAACTTGATAAGATACTGTACATTGTTGTTGCTTATAATTGTTGTAATTTATCTTAGCATTGAACCAAAACTATATTGGTTTTAGTGGTCGGTTTGTATATTGTTATTTATTAACCTATGACGAGAAAACTACTGGAATATAAAAAAATAATTGTGTAAGTTTGAGTGTTTATAGAATAAATCATATTTAGGTACATATTTCTTTGCGTGATTAGTAACTCATGCTGCGAAATGAATGTTGACACTGGGAATTCAAGATGTGTGCCATTGAGAAATTGTTTGCCTGGATGAAAATGTAAATAATGTGACGATCTGTCACACGTTCAAACACATGTTTACCAATCATGACAAAAAGCAAGGCGAGTGTAATTTTTGTGTTTTCACACCTATCAATTTCATATCAGTTTTTCTTTTAAATTTTTTTTTAACTCCATCGATCTTTTCAATTATTAAGGTATCCGACACTTTGCGACAACTTTAAAAAAAAAAAAATGGAGAGGAGGATTTTTCTTTTGTAGTTTTTAGATTTGCTTAGTTCATTTTAAGAAAAATATGCTAACATTAGGAAGATAAAAACAAATTATTATTTCTAAAATGGGTAAAAATTGACAAAAAATAACATGAACGGGGCCCATTTTGTACCAAAAATTTATGAATTAATTATCAATTTTGATGTGTTGCTATGTTATTCATTTTTGACAGGACCTTCAGGATAAGAGATATTTTAAATTGTACAAAAACTACAGCACTTTATCTTAGTTATTATATGAAATTGCTTAAAATAACAGTGATTATATTCACATAAGGGACTGTAAATTTTGTAATAAAACAGTGATTGATAAATCTGAAGGTTAAAACACTTCTACTATTATACAGAACATACGCAAAAAATTTCACATTTCATTATTTTCAAAACTTTTTTAGCAATCGCTGTCCCCGTTTGAGCATTTTCAAAACATATTTCGAGTAAAACGCGTTTTAACATCTTAAAGTAATGGCATCTGCTTTTACTAAAACACTTAGTTTTTTTTTCTAGTGAGCGGAAAATAATAAACTTGGTATTTTTATAAGGCTAATAAGATGGCGTATGAAATAAAATCATAAAGAAATGTGTCAATTTTTGGGAAATTCACAATTTTAGGGTAGTCGGATACTCAAGCTTATTTCATAAGAAATAAATATTTAATGCAACCACACTTCTTAGCATAACATACAGAATAAAATACTGCATATACAGGATAAATATTTACAGCTTGGTTCAAGTCGTTAATAATATTTTAATTTCATTTATAGTCATATTTTTTGAAAGAAGGATTAGTGCCATCCTTGGAACCTCACAAGGACTATGAACTTACGTTAATACATTTTGTTAAAATATTCTTATTTGAAAATTAAATATTAAATTGTGGTTCCCCAAAATACTAAAAAGCTCTTTGAAACCCTCTAAATATTCTTACAACCTTGATTTCATCGATAAATAAAGTAACAAAAAACTAATTATTAAAAGAAGTATTTTAGGTGTTTTTTTTTTTTACTAGACTTTTCTTCAAATTTCTTTTAATTTTTTCTCAAAATTTTTTAAAATGTTAACCAATATTTGAAAAAGCAATTATGTCTTTTGGAAAACATCGTTTTCTTTTTTTATTGAACCTAGATATATTTTAGATTATAACTTTTAACAACCGTATTTAATCTGAATGAACGTGATTGTAAAACTAAATATAGAAGTTGAAAAGCCATTTTGATAATTTACTGCTCGTAAATACATAATTTTTTTATGAATATGCACTTGCGAAATCGCATTGCTTAACCTTTATCAGTTAAAATTTACCATGTCTTACTGCTTCACTTGGAACTCATTATTGCTTGCTCAGCTGACCATTAAAAAAATTAAGCTTCTTATAGAATTCCATGTTATTTAATTTGTAAATCTTAACGACACAATAACATTCGACATTCCTTTCATTGAAAATGATCACCAAGACTTATGCAGCATTCCAAAATATTTTTTTTTATTCGGAAAAAGCAAAAATATTTGGGTCACAATTCTCCACCTTGAGTGAAAGCAAACTGTAACCGTCTACCACAACACACCTTCAGTTTTTAATCGTTTTTCTTTTCTTCATTCTACTACGCTCGCCATTCAAACTTCGATTAAATAGGTCTAGGTTGTTCATTCAACTCTTAAACTACCAGCACGTCTGCGTTCGAAGCTCCAAATAAGATAACGCCATTTTCACAACTGCGATTTTTTTTTTCTCTTTTAATTACAGGTGGATAAAGTTTTGATTTATAAGGTTCACAGCAAATTTTATTGTTCTCTAAACGATGGAAATATAAACAAAGTTGTTCTTAGTAACAATAGAAAAATGTAACAATGGAAATTATTGAAGATGGTTTTTATGAACAAAAAAAATATGTAGAAGTGAATATTGTTTTTGAAAATTGAGCTACCACAACTTTTAACTATTATATATGTGTGTGTGTGTGTGTGTGTGTGCGCGCTCATGTCCATAAATTAAGGATAATGAAGTTCAGGCAAAGAAAGAGACAGAAGCAAAACAAATTTGATTTATTTGTAAAGTCTATTTATTAAAAAAAAAGGTAAAGAGCAAAAAAGATGCTATATATTTGACATAATTAATAAAAATTGCGATTTTTACTCTCTGGAGCAAATTTCAAAAAAGAACCTATTTACAAAAAAAAAAAACAGTATAACATGGTTAGTATGATGGTTAATACGGAGTATGGTCTCCCGGACGATGCAATACAGGCCTTACAACGCCTATGCATGCCGAGTATCAAATTATCAATCTGATCTTGGTGAATATTACACCACTCATCAAGCAATGCCCTCCGAAGTTCCGGTAGACAGATAGGAGGGGGTTGACGGGCTGCAATTCGTCGGCCAAGCATATCCCACACATTCTCTATTGGATTCAAGTCCGATGAGTATGCTGGCCAATCCATACGGATAATATCCTCCGATTGAAGGCATTCGTCTACAATGTTTGCACGGTGAGGACGGGCGTTGTGATCCATAAACAGAAATTCAGCACCCATGGCGCCCCGAAACAAACGTACATGTTGTTCCAGAATGACATCCCAATAGATGTGGCCTGTCTTCGTTACACTCTGAACATGCAGGTCGGTGTCGTTTGATGGTGTTCTCTTGGTGGTAACGGGTACCTGGCGCTCACTATATGAAAGTCCGGCGAGAATCAGACTGCAAACTAAACCTGGACTCGTCGGAAAACATCACACAAGACCACTGTTGCGGTGTCCACAATGCATGCTCTCTACTCCAGGTTAATTGCAGGCGACAGTGAGTTGCGGTAAGGGGAACACATCTGACAGACCTACGAGCATATAGACCAATGTGCCCTAAGCGTCTGTACACGGTCTGCCTTGAAACTGTCGTACCGGTAGCTGAAGAGAGCTGACGAGATAGGTCTGATGCTGTGCTCCGTCTGTTTCTTTTGGCAGTAACTGCCAAATACCGGTCCTCATTCGGCGTTGTAACTCGGGGGCGACCTGTGCTGTAACATCTACTCACATTACCATCATCTTGGAATCGTTGCCAAAGCCTGGAGATGACACCCTGGGCGATTCCAAGTTCCTCGGATATTTCCAGCTGGGTACGTCCACATTCCAGTCGTCCGATTTTTCTACCACGTAAAAAATCATCCAAATGCTTCCTCTGTGCCATAACTATGCGGTTATTGCACTGAAAGGCTTTTAAAGCGCTTGTGAACAACTTTACTTCTTTGCCACCATTCCTTATATACATACCCTCTCTTACACTCTCGTCAATGTGACGTACTATCCGCGCCCTCTGGTGGTTTCCTGTAATTTGCATATTCTTCTTCAAGATGTGTGTGATAATTCTACAGGTGAAATTTTTATTTTAGAGTTCAATTTCTGTGTGATTCTGAATTATCCTTAATTTATGGACATCTGTATGTATATATATATAATACTATACTATATATATATAATACTATACTATATATATATATAATACTATACTATATATATATATAATATAATATAATATATATATATATAATATATATATACTATATATATATATATATATACTATATATATAATATACTATTTAATTGAAAAATTAAACAATACTGATTGAAAGATAAAGAAGTTTTTAATGAGTTAATTTTACGTGAATTGCAAATTAAATTATAAAAAAACCTTTTTGCATATCTCAGTTAAACAAAAAAAACAATATTTGTTAAATTTTAAGTCTGACGGTCTAATAGCTAATAAAAAGTTGTTGTTTTTTTGTTATAACGCCCGTAACTCTCTTGTGTGGGTCGATTTTTGAAAGCACCTTCCTAAGCTAATCTCTGCTCAGCAAAAGTAACACATTGTTACAAATTTTGTGTAATGAACACTTAAAATTGTGTAAATAATTTACATCTGGATGAGCAATACGTTAATATTACTTTCTGATGTATTTACTTTATGTTAAAATTATAATATTCGCAAGCAACGTCGTTCCTTACATTATAATGGCGATTCAATGGAAACATAGCGAAATGTTGGTGATAGAGCCATGTTGGCATCATTTTTAGGGACCACGTTGGCAACTTGGCGATTGATTGAACGGTTCAGAAGTTGATAGGCTGTAAAGCCATCTGGTGGGAAGCTTCAACAAAGAGGATAGCACAAAAACCTTCTCCACAAGAAATACATACACAAGCCAATTTTCGGTTGAACGGTGTTTTCGAGTGATGCGATTTCATATATACAAACATATTATATATATATATATATATATATATATATATATATAAACAAATAACTTTTTAAAATGTATGTATATAAATAAATGTTTCACTAAATATATATATATTTTGAAAAAAGAATCTTGAAAATAGATAAAAGAGCGTAATGTTTTGTTATTTCTCTTAAATACTTACACATGTTTTGCTCCTGAAATGTCTTCTACATTAAGAAGTTCATTGCCATTAGCTCTTGCATAATTACGTAAACAATTAATCGATCAATCAAGCAAGCACACACAGAAATGTCAAACTCATTTCCAATCAAAGGTCATTTTCTTACAAAAAGAATTCCCTCTATCTCCGCCAGCTACTTCTAATGTTGATTTTGTTTCTCATGTTTTCCAGTTTTATGAATATTTGTTTAGAAAAATGTAAATCTTTTTTAAAATGAATTTATTTTTTACTTGCAATAAATTAATTTACTTTAATCTTTACTCTCAAAAAACTCACAACTAATTAAAAAGTATGTATGTTATTAATAAATAATTAAATAGAAAATGATCAGAGAAGCAGTAATAGAGAAGTATAATGGCAGATGCAATTACTGAACGGTTGACATATAAGTAATAAATGAGCTATAACCAAACTTAAAACCTCTGGGTGTAATATTTCATAAGCGCGAATTTTTTTTCTATAATGACCCGTAACCCCCCCCCCCCTCCTTAGTAGTCCGCAAAACCCATTTTCTGTGTATCCCTATGCAACAGAAATTTTTTTGCCAAAGTTAAAGTTCAAAATCAGGATTTTTTCGTCTACAACGCCCTCGCAACACCACTTGCGAGTCGATTTCTATAAAACCCATTTTCAGTGTCCTCTGCTCAACAAAAGAAACATGTTTGCCAAATTTCAAGTCTGTAAGCTTAATAGTTCAAAAAGTGAATTTTTTTTATTTTCAACGCCCCGCAACACACCCATGTGTGTCCTTTTCCACAAAAACCGTTCTTCTTTCAAATCTCTGCTCAATAAAAAAATTGTTTGCCAAATTTAAAGTATGTGGGGGTGTAATAGCTCAAAAACGTGAATTTTGTGAATAACACCCTCTCAACCCGCTTGGTAATCGATTTCTGAAAAACACGCTCTCTACAGATTTCTACTCAACAAAAGAAACATACCAACCAAATTTCTATTCTGTAGATCTTATTGTTTCGGTGATGAATGAGTGTGTGAGTCTCCTATATATAGATAGAGGTTATAATAATACTTTTTACAAAATAACTATTATATTCGCAGAAAATAAAATATTACGATAATATTGTTTTTGTGCAGGTTATTCAAAGAAAATATATATTCACAAAATCCCTCATCAAAAAGTTTTTTAAAATATTTTATCCAATTGTTACTTAAAGAATTGAATTTGATTTGTGAATCAAGCATTGATTATATTGAGAAATAAATGAAAATTGTTTGTCACTTGTTGCCACTCTGCTTCTTTAAATATTCGAAATAATGAAATATTAAAGAATCGGGTGGTTTTATATGATTGTCGCAATTTAAATCAGGAAACGCGCTACACTTCAAATTTAGTCAAGTGTGCGCGCGTGTGTGTATGAAGGACTCTCTCGATGAAATAAATAAAATTATATATATAAATATAAATAACAAAACTATCTATACAAAACAGTAATTATATAATATTATAATTT
>BMAO01033428.1:0-17566 GCA_019973975.1 Trichonephila clavata
TGCGCAACGTCAGAAGGGCAATACTGCCAGAGCACTGGGTTCGGCGCTCACAGTAGACACATGAATACGAATTTCGAGACAGTTTACAGGAGACTCAATCATGCTGGGCTGTATGCCAGAAGACCAGCAGTTTGCATTCCCTTCACGTCTGCACATAAACGCGCTCGTTTGAACTGGAGTTTGAAACATGAACATTGGAGTGTGGGAGAGTGGGCCAATGTGATGTTCTGTGACGAGTCCCGGTTTAGTCTGAGTAGTGATTCTCGGTGGGTAACGATACGGAGAGTACGTAGAACACTTTTTGAACCAAGAAACATAACGGAAAAACATCATTTTCCATCAAGGGGAGTAATGGTATGGGCAGGCATCATGATGGACGGCCGCACAGACCTCCATTTCTTAAACACGGAGTGTGACTGCTCAAAGATACAGAGACGAAGTCCTAGAGCCTTATGTTGGCTTGTTTCGAGGTACTGTCGGTCCTGGCTTCATACTCATGGATGATAATGCGCCATGTCACAGAGTGGTGCTGATTGATGACTTCCTTGAAACGGAAAACATTTTGCTCATGTCGTGGCCTGCGAACTCCCCTGATTTAAATCCTATCAAGCATGTATGGGATATGCTCGGGAGACAAATTGCAGCCCTTTCGCAACCCACCAAGCTCCGTTACAAAACTTAAGAGAGCTCTTAAAAAATCTTGGAACGTTTGTGCCCACAACTCATTGATCATCTCATAGCAAGTATGGTAAATCGCTGTGCAGCGTGCCTGGTCGTCAGAAGTGACCACGCGCCTTATTAAACTGCAGCATCAGTATTTTATTTAATGTTTTCTTCCATTTTTTCTTTAAAGTGTGAATCCTTGCTATGCTCAGTTTTCTTTCAAACTGCTACTTTGGATAATAAAATTAATTATTATCATTCATTTGATTTGCTTCCTTATTTTATAACCATTTTACACTCGCATATCGCGTTTTCCGCCATTCTGATTTAGAATTCCTTCTTTATTCACATAATTATCAATTATGCTTAATTTTTGAACACCACTGTACAATAGTAATACATCGAGTTGTCGAACTCATCATTTTATTGTGCTGACCCCCAAGGTTGCCTAATTCCTAGGTAGCGAGAGGGATTAGCTGTGCTAAAATATTATTTTATTTACAAACTTTAGTAGAAACTGACATTTATTGTGGTACATATAGGTGCGATATTTTATACCTTTAGCTATCACCTGATTGCATCCGCTCACACCTGTCTCGCGGTTCTTCAAATGGATATCGTTATGTCCACGATCCACTCCAAATGAAGTTTCCACTAGGTAGGTTGCAACTATAGATGAGTTTCATTTTTTCCCGTAGCGCCGGTATCAATGTCTCGCTACACCGCAGCCTTTCGCTGGAGAAAATTAAGGACCAGATCAATCCTTCTGTCTCTGTGTTCCCGCTGTTTTGCAACCTTCGCCTTTTTTGAATCACTGTTATCGCAGAAGTTCCCCCGTCACCGTCCAACCTCTTTCTTTAAACTCCCTGGGCAAGCCCCTTTCACGCCCTGTGCAGTTCTTGATTGGTAGGAACACCGCACCCAAAACCCTCTGTCTTGGTCCCAACCACCATTGGTTCTTCAGGGGAAAAAAGCTTGTATAGACTGTCATCCTCTGGTCGGTGTACATCGAAAACTAATGGGAGGTTCTGTAATACACTCCATGGAATTTGTTTGGGGTTAAACTTCAAATAATTATTTGTAATTCCTGGTATTATATCTTATTTTTTGATGGTTTATTTCCTTAATTCGGTGTTCTAATAAGTCGATTGGACCAAAGATAGACATGTTATATTATTTATTAAGCGTAAAGGACTTTCAAATAAAAGGGACGATACTCAGACGCAATGAGTAACATTGGGTTAATTGTTTACGCTTTCTATTGGATCTAAGCGGAAAACAATCTCCTTTCCCCTCTTGGAGAGAAATCTTTCTTTCCGAAAATCCCTAGAGGGATTAAATCTCCAACATCTACTTAAATCTTGAATACTTATTCAACATCGTTTTGTCCTTCGCGTGTTTAATAATTTAATGGCTAACACATGTAATCACAGAGAAAGCTCCTGCAGCATTTACAAGGGAAAATAATTAAATTTATAACGCTGAAAATATCAAATCTTGTATCGTAGTTTCGGATTGGATCATTATCTTAATCTCCAATATGCAAGCAGCATAATATGATAAAAATTGATACTGAAGATTTCGAAAATTTGGCTCATAAACATCAACCGAGAAGAATTCGAACTGGAATGAAAAATTTAACAAATTCATTGCTTTATTTCTCATGATAAAGGAATGACAATTTACCCCTTAACTGTCACCGACGTATATATCCGTCTCGCTCAACTGGTTCATTGAATGCCCCGGACGTATATATACCTTTTTTCGAAATACGATCCTTTTCTTTGTGCTGCATCAGTAAACTTGTGCTTGATCAGTAAAACTATTCCGAAGGTTTGGAAGGCGATAAAATGAATCTGGTAATGTTTGGGTAGGATTTACTTATTTTGGAGAAACATTTACTTATTTGTACCTTTCTTTTTCCACTAATACTTCGAATACGTTAGCCTATGTGAAAATGGTGGCACTGGAGAGCGATTCACGAAACTTTTAATCGGTAGTCAATGGGTCCATGGAATGATCATACATATGGACATAAACCGTTCATTTTTTGGAAAAAAAGCGTTGCAATTTCGTAATATCATTAATGATTGTGTTGTAAATTTGTAATGAAAATCATTTGTTCAACAAACAGAGATTTCTCAGACGACTGATTTACTAAAAAAAGAGGAGTTTGACGCAACTTTAACTTGTGACGGAGGTTGGGTTGTCCATTAAAAACAAATTACTTATATAAAAATGTTTATTTCTGTTTTTAGGACACGCTGGGTGCACTATGTATAGATTTTATTCTCTCTCTCTTGGGTGACTCACAATCCTTATAAAATACCCCAATAAATTTTTCGAGAATAAATCTTTAAAGAAATATAACGATCCAAAAGATATTCTATTACCAACCTCAATACCCTTCTTCTCCAGGACAAAACAAGAGTTACATAGTTGTAAATCCAGAAAATTGGGTACTTTTCCGTTTCGCCGACGCAAATCTCGCCAAGCAGGCTTTATTCGAGACAACACATAATAAACACATAAAAAATTTAATAAATCTTAGATTCCATTGGCTTTCCATCCATATGTTATGGATTCTAAAATGTTATGGATAAAAAAGACGTTACTGTTAAAACAAATACCATGACTAGTTTTAAAAGTGTGTAGGTAAAATGCTTCCAGCGGGAATATTCCGTTTGGCGTCGGTTGTATCATTTTAAGTGACGTTATCACCTGACCAGGGTAAAGGAAAAGTGTGGAACATTTTTAGGGACTTAACTAATAACAGTTGAACATCCTTTCCATTATGTAGACGTAGTACCTTCGGACTATAATTTGTTTGCAAGCCTCAAAAAAGAATTAAGAAGATCAAGATTGCTATCGAATAAAGTAGAATTTGTGTACTACTGAGATTACACATGTCTGATTTTTTTTTCTTTTTATTCATGCATGCATATTAAAACCATCAATATATTTTAAAAGGGTATAAATAACAAGTATATTAAAAATAAGTCAATTCCTACTTATGTCAACAAAGAGAAAAAATTTTTTAGTTACTTTTTATTAAATAGTTACAATTAATATAGATATGTTTACTTAAGTCAAAATCACACACACAATATTAAGTGACAAGATAGAAAGCGATTTTCAATGCAGTTTTCCATTTTCCTTTCTATATATAGTGATGGATTTTTTGTTTGTTTGATACTATTTATTCATTAATTAAATTGAATTTTTCTTATAAAAAATAGTAAATCACATTCTCAGAAATTAGACCATACCAGGTGGTATTCGAACCACCGACCTTTGGATTAAAAGTCCAACGCGATATCCATTGCTCTATACAGACACAACAAACGGTTTTCCCTTCTATATATGCTATTGGACTGTTCTTTTTGTTTATTACTATTTATTCCTTTTTTTATTTAATTAATTAATTATAGTTTGAAAACATTAAAACTATAGTTAACACTTATTGTGTTAACAATAAGTGTTACTACTGTACAAGTTTTAAAAAATTTATTTGAACTTGAATGGACGAATAGAAAGTATTTAGTTATGGATAGAAAATTTGAACAAGATATATATAGGTAGAGAGTGAATTAATAGTAGGAATTGAAAAGAGGTGATATATACAGAGAAATGAATTCCTGTAAAATCTAGATTATATTCGCTCCGCCCATCTTCGACAACTTTATATTACCTGTACTTTCACATAGAATTTCTTAGTTAAAGTAAATTATATATATTGCTGCGAATTTTGTGCAGTCAATGCTTAAAGTAGTGTACATAATTTATTTCTTGATGTTTAATACATTAATATATTTTCTGTTGTATTTATTTTATTATCTTTTATGTTGCATTTATTTTATTTATGATAAAAATTGTAATAATTGCAAGCAACGCTGCCTTTTACTTTATAATGGCGTTTGAATCAAAACTTAGCAAAATATTGTAGATACAGCCTAGTTGGCATCATTTTTGGCGACCAAATCTGGCAAGTTAGCCACATTTTTTTGGGGAATTGGCTATCACCTGGATGCTTCTTGAATTACTGGATGGATCTATTAATGTCTCAATCTATGATGTAAACGGATCTTTCGGGAAAGAGCTAGAAAGTAGCCGTGTAGACTATAAAATAAGAGTATCTCGCTAAAACTGAATCAGAATTCCCTTGGCTGTTGAAGAAATTACTTGCATGCAGTTACTTGCGAATAAATATTACGTATTTGTGTTTTTAGACAGTGATAGCTGTGTCTGTTCTGTCGGAGGTGTAAGAGCCTTTTGGGATTTATTTTGCTAATTTTGCTGCTATATCTTGCACTTTACGGATTGTATATCTACGGTAAATTGCATCGTTCTTAAGGAACTGTTTTGATCTTTGAGATTGATAGCATAAAATCCACGAACCCCGATCTACCTTACAACGTAAATAACTTTAAAAGTGTTAAGTAAAATCCAGTTTCCGTCCTTATAATTCGAATGAATTGCTCAAATTCGAAAATCTTTTCCCTTTTCTGGTTTTAAAATTTGCATTATTTTTAAAATATTATTTATATTTCTAAAAACGCATAATACATTTATAGCCTAAAATATTTTTAGATTTAATCGTTTTATGTGTGGAAACAACTTAAAGTTATTTCTGTTCAACTTAAGTCAGAATTTCGATCATTGATTTCATCAGATAAATGTACCCATTAACCCCCATAACTACCAATTAAAAGTTACGTGATTCCCTCCACACTGCCACTGTTTTTCACATTGGCACGCGTATGTGGTGCATTAAAGGAAAAAGAAAATGCATACACTTTTCTCTGAAGTTCGTAAATCTTTCGTCGTAGACTGCATTCTAAGACCTTCAGAATAAATTTACTGATAGCAATGCAAATAAAAGAATTGTAATTCAGAAAGGCGTATATACACGTCCGGGGCATTTAACGCACATGTTGAGTTAGATGTGTATATATGTCAGTGGAAGTGTTTTAAGGGGTTAATAAGTTCTTTTGTAGCAATTAATTTTTTTCTTTATTATGTCTATACGGATATTGTGATTTAAGATTAACATATTAATACAGCTTGTATGTTGTTGTTCTAAATAAAAATACTACTTTAAATACAGCTTCGGATTTCATAGTACAGAAAGTCTAATATTATGTGTTTCTTTCCTTTCCGTTTATTCTAGCATATTTATAGAGAAGTAAACTGTGTAACCATCAGACAGATTTATGAAAAAGTAAGCAAATGCTCCTATAAAAAAAGAATAGTGGCATTGCATTTCCCCCATAAACGACTTTGAGAACGATTCAAAATGGTGGAATATATCCTTCTGATTTACGTTCCGTAAAACGTTCCTATTGAACGAGGTTGCAAATCATAGCCCGTTTGCTGAAGCTATGAGATTCCATTTCACATGATAAAAACTACAGCAAAAACTGGATGAAGACAGAAATTCGAAAATAAATGATCGAGAAACTAGAAAATGGTGACAATACCATGCTATTATTGCGCCATCTGGAGATAGATTGCGACCTCCCGTGAAAATATTTTGTCAAGTTAGACATTTTAACGAATAATATACTATTCACTCTACATCGAGTACTGGATATTATTTCTCCTTCTGGGTTTCTATGGAACATAAGCTCCCTTACATTTTGAAGTATTTAGAGAAGTAAAATATCACAATTATTTTATGTTACAAAATTATTTTTACTAAATTCATGCTTTTCTCGAGAGTAAATATCAATGGAAATCAGAAGGATATGAAAAAATGAATTGTAAAACACATGTCGTGAACGCTGGTTCGAGTTTTTTACAAGAACGGTACTACTATTGAACTGTAATTTGGTTTACTTCGAGACAGTGATATTCGCACGCTGTTCCAAGATGGAAGCTGCATCAAGAACTCGTGCGGAGGTTTACATCAAAACATTGGCGGAGGTGCTCAGTCGGTGGATGACATTCGCGAAAAAAATAGATATAATTACGGACTGAACAACACAGAAGAAAGCATGTTTACATTTGTGTCTATTGTCGTTTAAAAGTTATTTCTTTTTTCCTCAAATATTTTTTTCCATAGAAATATCACAATATTTCACTCAAAAGTTAATTCAAATTTTTACTGTCTCTATTCAAATTTACCATTACAAATGAAAATGTGTCCCATTACTGGAAAAAATTTAAACTTCAGAAATCTTAAATTTGAAAAACTATTTTTTTTTCACAACCATTAGAAGATTCCTTTCTTAAAATTTCAATACAATATTTATCTCCACTTATTAAAAAATATGTTTCTTTGCAAAATAATAACATTTATTTTTCATTCTTTAACGGCTTCATTAGTTCAGATTAAGTTTTGGTACTATTGATATAACACAAATAAAACAGTTACGATTTACGATAAGGAATTGTTTTAAAAAAACTTGTTCCATAAGTTATCTTGATGTTCGCAAAAGCTTTTTGAGTACCAGCCTTGGAACGCTGGATGGGGTGATTCCAATTTCATTATTGCCACACCCTTCATGTAGAAAGGCTATCACTCTTGTAACTTATTCAAATGAAGTTCTTCAAGATTATAAAACTATTTGTTTCACGGATGGCAGTAAATTGAATGGAAGAGTTGGTCTGCCTGCGTTATTTACGAGGAAGGATTTGAAAAAGCTACTTTCCAGCATCGAATAAGAGATGAATGCTCTGTTTTCAAGCCGAACTACTCTGCATTAATCTTGCCGTAAAAGTGATTCAGGACTCTCTCCGTCAGGGCGATACTCTCAAATTTCTTATTTGCACCGACTCGCTCTCTTCGCTTTATTCTTTGCACAATATAAATTCTACAGAAAAACTTGTTGTGGAGGTTCAATCTATTCTGTACAACCTTGAAGACTGTGATATCCACTTTTCTTATGTTCGGGGCCATAGTGGAAATCTCGGCAATGATAGAGCGGACCAGTTAGCTAAAGAGCAACTTGCCAAGATATGAGCCTTTCGATGTCTGTGCCATTGTCCCACTGGAAGCATTTAGCTTGGGAAAGAACTGTGTCCAACTGGATCTCCAAATTCTTGGCCTCACCTAAAGCTTTATGGACTAAAAAGTTTTTCCCGACCATTTATCAACGGCTAAATGTAAGAAATTTGTTACTGATTTTAAGTTATCCCAGATTCTAACAGGACATGGTAATTTTAAGAGCTATTTATTTAGGTTTAACTTAATTGATAATGATATTTGTTCTTGTGGTCTGGACGCTGAAACCGCGGAACATGTCTTGTTGTATTGTAATCTATATTGTTGTAAAGAGAAAATTTAAAAAGGAGTTAAAATGCTTAGGTATTTCCTGGCCACCCATTTTTTCTTTGTTAGTCAATTGTTCTGAAAGCCTTAATGTCTTGAGAAAATTTGTTTACAGTATAGATTTTTAAAATTTTACAGATACTTTCCTTTCTTTATATTTGTGTATTTCTCCTTCCTTTATTTTAGTTTTGGCTCTTTATGCCCCTTTTTGTGCCCCTTTTTATGTTTTTCTTCTTAATTATGTTTTTTTGTTGTTGTTTTTTATTATTGTTTTGTATGTGTTACCACTTCGTCTGTAAGCTCATGTTATGCAATGTGGAGCATGAGGAGTTTTGCAAATAAATTTATTTAAAAAAAATAATAAGTTATTGCATTTTTATTGCTTAATTCTAGTAATTTGTGTTATAAATTGAGAACTAGTTTTTAAAATACCTGTTCGTTAAAAATTATTTTGTTAACTGACTGACACAATTAATTAGAGAAAAAATCTTATAAAATATCCATACCAAAAAGAAAATGTTTTGAGGATAAACTTATTTATAAATAAGCTAAAATCTAAGAGAAAATTGTTATATTTGTTTTTAAAAGGTGGAAAATTCTAGTGTAGCAGTTTTATCTTCTACTTGTATTTAAAAATAATCTGTTAGATGCGATTCAATCAAATAAGTGAAGCAGTTTATTTAAATTTGAAATTTGTGGTTCACCAGTGTTTAAATATATAAAATTGGCCAGACAGGAAACTTACATAAGGTAGTGAATGATAAAAATGTATAAAAACTATGCTCATAAGAAATTTAAATATTGTGAAGATCTAACTTACATATTCCGATCTACAAAAAATATATATATATATATGTATATAAAACAATATTTTATATTAGATTTTTACTTGTTCATTTTTAAAGGTTCTATTCCTGAAGGAGCATTTACAAAAATTGAACAAATAATAAAATAGTCATTCCGAATTACTTTTAATGTTCTTTCCCATCTCATAAAATTAATGGCTTAAAAACTGTGTAGACTAATTTTAAACCTTAGCTTTTATGGAAATTTTATAAATATCTTCTATTTGGAGGGTCTTTACATGCATTTTTTCCCTTCTTCAGATGTATGGAAATTCTAGAAAAAGGAATACTCTAATGGATTTTCTTTGAGAATCGTTAAATTTTCTGGAAGATTTTACTGAAGTTGAAATGCAAAAATGTCAGATTTAACGGTATAATATTTTAGGAATGAAATGGATATTTTAGTTTTTTTCTACAATTTATATATTTTTTTCCTTCAATGATATCAAAAGTTATAAGATATGCAAGTCAAAAAATTTTTTTATGTTATTTTATAGTTCCAATTTCCTTGAATATTTTTTTTAAGAAATAAAAAAAAATGCTAAACATAAAATGTCCGCATAGTTTTTCGAAATAGTTAGACTCTTACCAAAACTGTAAATTTAAAATATTGTTCTTATTAATGTATGGAGCATAACTAATAAATTTAAAATAAATTGACAGCAGATAAATTTAAACTATATTTTATTGTAAAGCAAAATACTTTTCTTTCCTATGTTTTAGCTTTATAGCTTCAGGGTACGTTTCTTATTTTAATGAACTTCTGAAAAGTGGATGCAGAATTTTGATCTCTAAAAACGAAAGCATTTATTTCTTATAATTTTGAATTAAAAGAAAGAATATAGAATTACTTATTAAAACGTTGTAGTATTATGTGCAATCTTAGCCATAAGTTTCGTTTGTACAGGAACAAATTATTAATTATATATATATATATATATAATATATATACGGGGTTTTTTATATTTAAGAGTCACCTGAACTAGAATACTCATATAAAAGTGTTTTAAGAAGAGTGTTACGACAAAAAAATTATTTGAATGCCTTTTTTTGGCAAAAACGGAGATAGAAATATGCATTTTTTAAACATACTCCATTTATGAAAAATTCTTCTATAATAATAATAACATTTTGTCTATATTTGGATAAAATTTTACGGAGCCTGAACTAGGGCTTAAGAAAAATTCATATTATTTTTAAAGTTACTATCAACTACTATAATAATCATCGTTTTTTGTTAAAATTATTCTATGAAATATTAAAATATTAAGAAATGCCCTTCTGAATTCTAAATTTCAAAAATTCTTGTTCCGTTCAAAACTCTTAACTCTATACAGGGTGGTCCCTAATTTGGGGTACTTTTAAGGGTAGATACAGGATATTGTAACAATTATTTATTGTATAGAAATGTATGGGAGCAAAAGTCGCGATGAGACACAGACAAGGGAAATAAAAGAGAAGAGAGAAATGTAGTTATATTGTTAGATTGCGTGGCCGGTAGAAAAAAGAAGATGTCTAACCACCGTTCGGCATGATGCATCTCAGCAAAAGCACCATTCTCAATTGTTCTGACTCTGCGATGGGAGACTTAACGTAAGCCGAAAACGCAGACATGTATTACATGTACGGCTTTGCAAACGGTAACGACAGAGCTGCGCTACGAATGATTCACGTTAAGTTTCGTGATAAGCCAATGCCGGATCACAGAACTTATCAGCGGTTACGTCGTCAACTTCGTGAAACACGTTCATTTCTCCTCACCAGACATGATGGTTGTCGACGAAGAGCTGCATGCAATTCAAGCCTGGAAGAAAGCATTTTGAACGTAGTGGTTGATAGACCAGAGTCAAGAACAAGATATGTTGCTCATCACGTTGGTGTGAATCATCTGATCGTTTGCAGAGTGTTAAACAAAAATGGCTTGCAGCACTTCCATTTTCAACGAGTACAACTTTTGAATCCGACTATCCGACATCTTCGACTACCAGTGGTGGGACAGCAATGTGCGCTGTAGCTGGATTTCATAGATCATGTGCTGAATAGTAATGAGCAGTAATTGAAAACATTGCAAACATCAACAACGAATTCAATAAAAAAAAAAACTTTGTCTTTCCTTTCGTCTCTTCACATTTTTGTATCTGTGATTCACTGCGTCACTTGCGCCCATACTTAAATATACAATAACTCGTTCTTATAATATCCTATATCTATACCTTAAAGTTTGCACCGTAAATTCTGGTTCATGTGTAGTTAAATATTATTGTTATGGAAGAATTTTTCATCAGAGGATAATGTTTTTATGTATGGATGCTTTCTTCATTTTTTGCTAAGAAACTGCAGTTAAATAATTTTGTGTACTTTAATATTATTCTTAAAATAATTTTGAATGTATATTCAATTTGAGGGGACACAAAATATAAAAACAATTATATACATTCATACCTTTTTTACAAAAGCCCAATTCAAAATCTAGTCAGATACCTTAATAGTATATTTTGTGGAAAAATTGTCAGTAAATTTATTTGATTATAGAAGAAAATCCATCAAAAAAAGTTTGATAAAAACTTTAATTTTGTAAATATCTTGTTGAATGACTAATCTCTTAGAAAAATTGAACTTTTAAATAAATTATCACGCTTTTTTGTAATATCGGTTATTTTTCATGAATCTCTTAGTGAGTTATAAATAAACGAATCTTAGATTAAAATATTTGAAGAGGAATTTTTCTGAAGCATTATCGTTATATCCGATTAATATTTCATTACTTTTTTCAACATATTACTTTTGATGTGTATGGTAGTTTGGAGATAGGGGTGCCACTCAGTTATCGTCCTCGTTACTTGATTGGGGCTCAAAATTATGATTTCAGCCACCACTAGCCCTCATGTTGTTTTATAGTGAGATATTAAAATCACTCACTTACTCACTCAACACACAACCTGTTGTATGATAACTTTAACTCACTTAAAATTTGACAGAATGACGATTTTAATTTTGTTTGTCTCAATTTAAATAAATGCTCTTCACATAAAGTATCGAATGTGAAATGATAAAAATCAAATTCTAACAAATGAAATCTTTAAAGATTAATTTATAGTTTTTTTCTATTCCTACTATTAGTCCACTCTCTCCTTATATATATATATATATATATATATATATATAGTTCAAATTTTCAATCGTTAATAAAATGATTTCAATATCCATTAGGTTCAAATACAGAAATGATAAAAATCAAATTCTAACAAATGAAATCTTAAAGATTAATTTATATTTTTTTCTATCCTACTATTATCCATCTCTCCTTATATATATTGTTCAAATTTCAATCGTTAATAAAATGTTTCAATTATCCATTTAGGTTCAAATACAATTTTTTAAACTTGTAGTGGATGACACTTGATGTTATTACATTTTTTCAAATAGTAATTCATTAATTAAATTTTAAAAAATGAATAAAAAGTAACAAACACAAAAAAAATAGCCCGACATCATAGAAAGGAAAATCGTTTATTGTAGGGTAATGGATAACGTGTTGGACTTGTATTCCAAAGGTTGTGGGTTCGAATCTCACCTGGGATGGCCTGATTTCTGAAAATATAATTTTTTATACCATACTTTTGTTTTAGAATAACTAAATTTAATTAATAAATAGTAACAAACAAACAAAAATTGACCAACTCCATATTTTAAAAGGATAACGGAAAAAAATTGCTAGGAAAATCGCTTAAGGTTTTGTCACTCAATACTGTGACTCTGTCGTATATACATATTTATATTAATTGTATCCATTTAATGAAAAGTAACACAAATAAATTTTTTCTTTGTTTATCTAAATAGGAATTGACTATAATATTTTTTTTATATTACTTGTTCGTACTTACAATCCTATCAAATCAAAAAATTTCGCCAAATGTTTTGATAAACAGCTAATAGTGGAAACCATTTGAGCGCATATCCAAAATAAAAATTAAAACTTTTATAGTATTTGGCGATATTTTTTGAATTGGCTACGTCTCTTGATTTGGCGAAATAGAATAATATATGCTTGCCTTTTTTTTTCATTCAACCAGATACTTGGAAAAAATCATCCTCCGAAATGAGAAGTAAGCATTTTTGAAAAATCAAAACACTACGCCTATAGTTTGAATAAATTTTATGCAGTTTTAAAGTATTATCATTAATATCATGCATGGAATTTTAGTACGCAATCTTGGATATAAAAGGGTAATGCGTCAACTCTTCTTTTTCATTTTGCCTCAATTATAACTTCCATTTTTTCATTTAGTTTTATCATACTACTTGTTAACATTCTCAATTAGTGACGATTGCGTAACAATGGCTTTGAGATTTTATATTTGCAATAAATTCCAGTTTATACATAATATTATAATAAAAGTTAACAAACAAAATAGTTTAAATTAAATCACTGTTCCGAGGCATATTAACTAAAAATAATTTGCATGTGCTCAGAAGTTATGTAAAAAAATAATATTTAATATTCATTCTCTTATTTGACGCATAAAGTTTACAAAGCCAGTCCTTTTTTTCGTACATAATAAATTATGATGTTGTTAATTTTCTAAAACTGAAGTAATTAATTATTCTCTGAGAAATATGTAATAAAAAACAAACGCAATAAGACGAATATAAATAATTAAGGTTTCATCTGCCCGCTGAAACAAAACTTCAACACATCTATGTTCCTTATTTTTAAAAGAAGTTTTGAATGGTTAAATTGTTTTAAAATAATAAGAAGCATTTTTAGTTAATATTTGTGATTTTTACACTATAAGATGAATTATAAGGTTCTGACTTCACTAACTTCACACGTAAATTATAACATTTCTTCAAACTGAAATATTTCTCAAGAAATCAGCTGTGTTAACTTTCGGGAAATATATTTTAAGGCTGAGGTTAAACAAAAAAACGTATATATATCATTTTGCTGAGACTTAGTATAAATAGTTAGTTATAAACTTTGCAATTTAAAATATCCCATCAACCAGTTTTTGTAATGCACTACACTACAAAAAAGCAATGGGAATAAATTGAATTCATACGCGTAAACCGTGATAACGAATTCTTCAACCTTTTTGAAAACTGGTATACTGAGTTAAAATTTCAGCCGACATTTTAAACCACAGATACGTTAAGGATATTATTCCATATTTTAGGCTCTTATATTTTTGTATGAGTGCAAATATTTGCCAATCAGTTTCATATCTATCAATAAAGTAAAATTAAACATTTTCAACCTAATTTGTTACATATTTATTTTACTATTTATTCTGTTCATTACATATATATCATATAATTGCATCATACATTAAAAGGGGAGTCAGTAGGGTAAACACCTTCGGGAAGTCGATTTTGAGTTTTTGATATTTCTAAAATCCCCAAATCAGGACCTTTCCAATGATGTACCGTACTTGCCATTTTACTAATTAAAAGTATGTTAAAATGATTTTTTAAAATATTCAGCTGATGAGCCACGCCCCCTTTGATAATAGAAATGTAAACATTGACCTCTTAAATCTGGGAAGCTTTTCCAAAGCCACTCTCTGTTTTATTTATTCATACGCAATTAACTGTAGATTAACTGCAAGCGTAACCGTTAGGTTGTTTACCTATTTTGGAGGGCATACACGTTTTTATCGTGTGTGTTTGGGTTTTTAAAATAAAATATATAAAATTTCTAAAATTCAGAAATTTTGAAATTTCGAAGTTTTTGTTTCTTTATTGGCTAGAAGAAAAAAATAAAAAACATAAAGGTACATTTTAAGAAGGCATGAATACTCTCAATCATAGTAACAGAACTTCAAATACTAAAAGAGTAATGTCAATCCTCAAGCTGGACATACACATGACTCAAAGGAGACATGTGCAAAATAAAGTTTGATTGGAGTTTTTCTTCTTATTAAAGTAAGTATTAAAAATACCATCATGAATTAAAATATTCTTGCATTTGCTTTCAAGAATTAAGTTCATTGTAAAATGTGTAAAAGTGGTTTAGACATGCAAGTTTTAAAAGGTAAGTTTGGGCTGGAAATTTGTCCTGAAATGTTGTGCTTGTCCATATGATGTAGAATTCTCTTTTTAAATATTCATGAAGGAATGCAAATTGCCACAATAAATACCAGGTTTGTATATGCTGCGTTTTCCATTGGGAGATGTGCAGAAGCTGGGAGAATGTTTTGCAGCATAATGAATCTTCGGCAACCACCTACAAGGTTTTCTCCTTACGGTAAGCGAATCTCAATGATGTAAAACTTGTTTACGAGGAGTCCATTCAAAATGCTGCGAGGGAAGCTATTTGTGAAAATGAAGGCAATAATAATATTGTGGACATGGCAGAAACGCGGTTACACATCATCAAATGGTGCAGTTACTTTGACCAGCATTGATACAGGTAAGGTGATAGATGTCAATATTCTTTCGAAATATTGTATATGAAAAAATGGGCACATAAAAACATTGTTTTTGACCTTTGGTGAAAATTCATGGTGTGGATATAAACAGGCTGAAGAATCGGGTAAGTCTTACAAACATAAAAAGTCTTCCGGTTGCTGTTGTAGTAGCAATGAGTTCTATATTTAGATATCTTTCCCAGCTTGATTTGTTGAGATAATTTTTGCATCGAAAAACACAAAACCCGAATGAAAGTTTTTCATAATGTCATTTTATCACGGGTTCCGAAAACAACATTTGTGCACATTGAAACACTTTCACTTGGTGTTTATAATGCTGTTTGTTCCTTTAATGATGGTAATGTATCCAAATTAATAAAAACTTCAGTAAATGGCAGTAGGACCTGGGAATATTCGGTAAGTGCCATGAAAACTCTCGATAGAGAAAAATTAATGAAAGCAAGCATGCTTTTTCTGGATGATCAAAGAAAATTAGAAAGATAAAAGAAAAAAAGATAATATTAAGAAAAATAAGGTAAAAACCGGCTATAGTGCAAGATCTTTTTGATGAGGAAAATTTTATAAAAGCTACTGTTTTCTGAAATTTTCTTTTCTAAACTGTGTTTTCTCATTTCTATAAATTTACTGTATGCATGAACTGGAAATTTTTATTTTATATTTCATATATATTCTTGTGTATACTGAAGTGAAATTTTGAAATATTCCTCAGACATTTAGCTAAAAAGCATATGTCGTAACCAGAAAAGGAAAATTTTTATTAAATTCCTTATTGTACTCTGCAAAATTATTTTTTTAATCAGGCTGATCAATTTTTTAAAAAAAAGATTTCACTTCTGTATAAAAATAAATGTTATTTAATGCACACACAAATATATCTCAAAATGCGTTGCATGAAGCTTGTTATATACAAAAAAAATCATAAACTTCATGTTTAAAAACACAAAAATAGTTTACTTGTTGTTTTGGATACTATCTATGTAATATTTATATAATCTTTTTAATTCTTATATTTAAAGAAATTGTGTTTACATGTGAATGTACAAAACACTAAAGAAATTTTTCGAAGTGCCATATAATGTATTACTGTCTTATATAGAATATATTTTTTAATTTGTGTCTTCTTTCTCTATAAATTAATTGTATGCATGAACTGGAAATATTTATTTTATATTGCATATATATTATATATACTGAAGTGAAATTTTTGAGATATTCCTCAGACATTTAGCTGAAAAGCAGATGTCGTAACATAGAAAAGGAAACTTTTTATAAAATTCATTATTCTACTCTACAAAATTACATTTTTAAACATACTGATCAATTTTTTAAAAAAAAATTTCACTTCTGTATAAAGATAAATGTTTATTTAATGTACACACAAATTTTTAAGCTTTGTTTTCTAAAGTTTCTTAGTAAAAGGTACATAAATATATCCCAAAATGCAATGCCCTTTTTCGTTGCACTAAACTTGTTACATACAAAAAATACACAAATTTCATGTTTAAAAACATAAAATCAGTTTTCTTGTTGTTTTTTTTGGATACCATTTATGTAATATTTTAAGAATCCTTTTAATTCTGATACTTTAAGAAATTGTGTTTACATGTGAATTTATAAAACACTAATGAAATTTTTCGAAATGTCGTATAATTATGTATTACCAAAGCCATATTTTCATGTATTGACACATTTTTACATGGTATTTATGATGCTTATAGTCAACTTGGATGACAGTAATGTATCAGAACAGAAAATTCTTCAAAAATTGATGCATAATTTGAGAAAAATGATGCAAATGCTATAAAATATTCTCGATAGATTAAAAGTGAAAAACGCTATACATGTATTTTCTGAGAAATCTAAGTAAAGAAATAAGTAAAAATCTTAAAGTTATTGAGAATAAGCTAATATTTAAAAAAATAGTGCAAATACAGATTGTAATTCATAATTTTTTGATGAAGTGACATTTTATAATAAAAATGCAATTATCTCAAAACGGTGTTTTTAAAAATGCGTGTACCATTTTCTCAGAACCTATTCAACGGAAGCACTTGCAATCTTCACTGAATATTACTGATATGTTAATATATATAGTGAAGTGAACTTTTATTAATATACGATAATATTTTGTAAAAGTCAGTTATCGTGAAAAAAAATGACATTTTTCAAAAAAATCATAGTGATACATTACGATGAAAGTTTTTGAAAAAACTAAACAATATATTTAAAAAAGCTCACTTCAGTTTAAATAAAAAAAGTCTAATTAATATACAGAAAAAAATTTAAGTCTGTACATTTAATATTTTATGAGAAAAAGCACATAAAATGCTCAATTTAACATTAGCGGATAGGGG
>BMAO01033429.1:0-23716 GCA_019973975.1 Trichonephila clavata
TATTGTTAAACTTCCAAAAATTCTCGAAAAACATAAATTTTGTTTTTGAATTTTTTTAGAAAAATTACTAAACATGTTAGAGCTAATTCCATGCACAGTTTTACAAAACATACACATCAGAACATGTATAAAAAGTTTCAAATCCTTACTTCAATTATCAAAAAAGCCTTAGGGTTTTGAATAAGAGTATATGTACAAAAATTCAACATGGAGAAAATTAGTTTAAACTTTTCCTTCCTTGAATAGCATGATAAAAATTCCTCCAATAATCTGAAACTTTTATGGAATGTTAGTTAGTTTGTTTCAAACTGCTTACACTATTAAAAATTTTAAACATTTACAAGAATAAAAGAATATACTTGTATAATGAATATATAAAAGAAAACAAACAAAAACGTCAATATTCATAAAACATTATCTTTACAATATTTTTAAAAAATTAACACACACTTTACAGTTAATTCCATGCACAGTTCTATGCTACCATAATAAACAACATATACCACAAATATTCATACTATTTTTTTCATAATTTTAAAGCCTTAATATATTAAAACTGTTCCGAAATGGAAGAAAATACAAAAAAAACACTTTTCAATTTAAAGCTTCTTATAAAGAATAATGTTTCACAAATAAAATATATAAAAATTGGGAAATTTACAACCAATAATTTGGTTAAATAAGTTTCTTGAATATTTTTTTATAGTAATTACATGTTGAAATTTCAGATATGAGAAGTAAAGCATTACTAAAATAAAGTGTGCAAAACTACGAGAAATTCGACGTTTCACGCCTGCAATTGCTTTTCTTATATATAAAATTTTGTTAAATTTCTAGCATTCAATCAATGTTATAAAATTAAACTATAATATAATATAGTAAATATAAATAAAAATAAATAAATTAAAATATTGCATACGTGATCAACAATTTAAAATTTTCCTGCTTTATAAGAACACCTTATTTTCACGAATTAATTTCTCTCTGCGTTTACGAGCTATTTGATTTTTTTCTGCACCAAATTGTACAACATTATTCCTCTTCTTTTTCTTTGATATACTCTTCTAAAATCTTTATAAATTGCTAAATTTTTCGCTATGCTGTTCAGATAATTTTATTTTCTTGTTGAATAAATTCAAGTGTTTGCAAAGTTCCAACGTTAAATTCAGATACTACATCACAAACTGCAATATTCACTCGTTTCAATGATGCGGATGATATTTAGAGCACTTACTCCAAATAATGCTGTGCAGCGTTTCATTGGAATTTTGAGTCATGCACCGAATGCAACGCTCAATAAATCATTCGAAGCAAGACTCTGGTAAATGGCAATATTTTTGCCAAATGAGCCTCATTCCCTGGTGTTTTTACCAGTTTTTTGTGCGAACCTGGTTTTCTACCGTTTGCAATAGCTGTCTGATAAAAACACCAAGACTCTTGACTAGAAGGGCATTTAAAGTGCTGGGATTTTTCATCAGTGGAAATGCTATGGAATAATGTAGCATATATGGCAGTCTTCGGCAGTTTTCGGCACTGCCTTTGTTGCTTAAAATGGCATTCTGATAATATTGCGTAAGCTTTTTTATGGTTTCATCTTTCAAACTGCCATAAGATTTTCCACCGAGAGTAACTCCTCTTGAACGCCATTCCTTTACACATTTTCGGAGAGCTGTTCCTAGTCGCTTGCTCACATGGTTCACACACTCTTCTTTATTTATTTTAACATCTCCATAGACTTTTGATTCAGTCAGATGTTGAAACGCTTTGGAATCACCGTCTGAAAGTACTGTAGTGTATCTAAATCCAATCTTTTCAGATCTCGACCACAATTCGGATGCTGCATGGACTTCCATTGAACCTGAAGAGCCCCAATGGTTTGCACTACAAGAATCTTTATGACCGTTAAACCAAATCACATACTCAGCTGAATTTTTTTTAAAGTTCACCTTTGGCTATTTCACACTCTGTACAATATTTAGATATCACTTTAAAATCAACAGCATATCCAGTCAGCATGTCTATGACACAGCCAACTCCAATCTGAGATGCATGCCCCTGGTCAACCAAGTACCATCAAAGGAAACAGCAATATTGGTTGCACCACTTATTTCTACATTGTATGCTTCCTTAATTTCACTTCTGATGTGATGGAAATATTTCTCGGATGCTTTCACAAATGAAGAATGCAACATCTTTTTGTAAGTGTTAAAAGTTCTGCTGGACATTAAATGCATATTCATATACATGCAGAACTTTTCAAGAGCTTGATATCCACGTCCGAAACTCAAAAATGCTTGTGTAGC
This sequence comes from Trichonephila clavata, assembly GCA_019973975.1. Classification (NCBI taxonomy): domain Eukaryota; kingdom Metazoa; phylum Arthropoda; class Arachnida; order Araneae; family Nephilidae; genus Trichonephila; species Trichonephila clavata. The sequence continues at coordinate 2,304 of BMAO01033429.1, forward strand.
TCGCAAATTAATATCGTAGGGCTGATTTAGTCCATTTTTTTTATTACAAATCTGCTCAGAAGTTTTCATTTCATTAATAATATCAGCGAAAGAATCACAATCAACTTGAATATTTTCACAAAATCCATAGGCTCTTCCAAAATTTTCTCGCAAAGAAGCATTTCGGCAAGTATTACATAGAGTATTTTTAAAAAAGATTCATTAATGCATTTTTATCAATAATGACGTAAGTTGGAGATTTGGATTTACCAGTATATTTTTCATCCAAACGAAAAAAACTCTTGCATTCTTCTTCAAGTTTTTCACAACTCAAGTTAGTGCTTTGAGAAGCTTTTGAACTTGTCTTAGCATCTGAAACCACCTCTTCGAAGCTTTCATTGTGGAAGATTTAGTATGTCTTTTAGGGCTAGGCATGTTACACTTTTAAACTTTTTGGAGAAATCAAATTAAATTTTTTAATGAAAACTATTTCAAAACGCCAAATTCCTTGTCGTAAAGCAACTTTTCTTTCTCTTTAGAACAAAGAGTACAAAAATATAACTAAATTTGCAGGAACAAAACTTCACAGAAAACGCAGTAGAATAACTCTCGTATAATCAAAACAAAGCAATGATTTCATTTCAGTTTAAACACTAGTCAGCGTGGAATTAAAAAAAAATGTTCCTTATTTATCAGGCTCTTTTCTAGCAGACGATCTGAAAAGTGGGCGTGGCAGCTTTGTTTAGTCTACAGTCATGCAGCAAAAATGGATAAATAACTCAATAAAAGAATACAGCTACAGCTCTGAAATTTTGCAGACATATTTAGAAGAATTAAAAGTATCATATAAGTCAATAAAAAAAAATCGATTGTTTGACGATTTTTAGGGTACCATATCGCCTTAAATAGGTTTAGAAATCAATTTAACACAAATCTCTGACTTATAAATACAGTTGAGCCTCTATTTAACGATATCGATAAATATCGGGGAAAAAAGCTTGTTATATGAAAAATTCGTTAAATTTTCATCTTTCAGTATATTCTGTATAAACCACATAAAACAAAATTTAAATATTGTTGTATATTGTTAACAAAAGTTATTTTTCACACATTTTTGTAAATAATCTATTTTATAAACCTTACCCATCAAAAAATATGAAAGGAAAGCAAGGAGAAAAAGGCAAAATTGTCCAGGAATACACTGTATTTTCGATTTAGAAATTTTTTCCCCCTTAAATTAATAAATTTTAGTGAGACAAATTCTAAATTTAAGCCTACAAATAATTTTAAACATACGTTATTGTACAGTCAGTAATTTTAAGTATACGTTGCCACATGCGTACTTAAATTTAACTATTGACGAAGACTGATTATTTTTTTGTAAAAATGAAATACACAGAATTACGGCAATTTATTGCTCTAGGTGAGTTAGGCAGCTGGAAAAACCAGTTCAAGGCCATTGCTTACCATAAAATGTGTTAAAAGAAAGAATAAGTTGAAAAATGTCCTGAAATATTTTAAAAATAGGGAGGACAAAAATTGAAGCGCACGAGAAAAAGTTCAATAAATAGAAAACGTACTTCGCTATTTGGAGGTTACTTTACGAAGATAACAGTAAAATGCTCTTAGTTCCTGGAAAAAGTTCGTAAAATAGAGGAATTCGCACAATTGCGGTTCGTTATATGGAGGTTTGACTGTGTATATACTACATTTTTAAATAGATAATTCACTTCAGAAGAAAACAAGTTTAATTATTTGACGGTCAGTAATTGCCGGTAACAATAATTTTTGTTATTCGAAAGAAAAAAAAAGAATCAATTGATAGAGTCCAGAAAAATATCTACAAAATGACCGTTGAAAATCGTTTTAAATAACTATATATTGAATTTTATTGTAACAACTTTTTGGAACAATGTACATTACGTATAAAGAAAATTACATAATTTACAATTGAAAGTTATCGTTTATTGGACTTTCAATTTAAAAAGAATTACAAAATGTTCTAGAATTTCAATGACATTTATTTTAATTAACCGAATATTTTTTGATTATTGTTTTATTAAATCAAGGAAAACCTCTTTTGTATCCAGTATAAAGCGCTTATTATTTCTTTTATAACAAAGGAAACACTATTTATATTATTACATTTAACAATTATTTGAATAATAAAACAACATTCGCACTTATAAAGACTAAATGAAATTTTTTTCATTAATAAATAAAACAATAGCACCTGACATCAAAGAAACACATTTTTCTCAACTCTAATCATATGTCGTTCTGAATACTTGTTGAATCTCCTTCGTTTTAAGTTATTCGATAAATATTTCTTTTTTCCCATTATTTCTATCTTTCATCAACAGAAATTATTTTACTGAACATTCTAACTGGCCCTATAAATAGTAAAGATAATATGAAAGTATTATTTAATTAAAAATTCGACCAATAGTAAAAAATAAAACTGTACGATATTTTTTTGTGTGTGATTTCACAAATATATTGATCCAATACCACGGATACTGAAAAAAATGCCCGTGATTGCCTAGTTATTGTCATGAGCTTATGACCGGTGTTCTCTGTCGAACTGTGATTTACCCCGTAGAGGTACAAGTTAAATATAAACAGACACGAAGTTCTCATATTGATGAGGCCTAAAAAGTAAGTGAGAGATTTGCCAGCTCGCTAAGTGATTGTTAATTAAAATTACGGATCCACATACTGTCAATAGCTCTCTTTTTTAGGCAAAGCGCATTGTTAATAATATATCAATATGATTTTTTTTTTAATTTTTCGAATGAAAATGATATTTACTAAATACTTTTTTGTGAAACTTAAATTTTGAAGGAAAGAAAATCGTAATCAAATCATACACTGATTTTTCTTTCTATCATATTCCAACGTTATTTAATGATAGTCAATAATAAAATTATATATTTCGCTACAACAGTTTTTATAAGGTGAGTTTATTTATTGATAACATGTCTGTATGTCTTTTTTATTTATAATGTTTTCCTAAATTTTAAATGGCATCAATTAGATAAACAGTAAAAAATTTTCACCATAAGGGGACTGAGTTTACTGAACAAAGATTAGGTCTCCATGAATGGTCTTCTGCTGACACACTCACAAGTTATATTTACTAAAATTTAAACTATAAAACTGTGAACATATTTTTAAGAATATAATAATTTTGCTTTGTAAAATAACCATCTTTAAAGAGTCTACCATACTGTCTTAATGTAAAGAAATGTTGAACTTGAGAAAGTTGATAGGGGTTTCTGTAATTATGTTGATTAGTTTCAAATCCCATCTTTGAATTTTTCACTAAAGCATTCAGAAGATAAATAATATTTATTAGTTACAGGATTTTATTTAGGATTTTCAGCCAGGTAGATTTAAAAATTTCAGAAGGTTTTCTTTTAAGTGTAAGTATTTTGTATGAGAACACTTGAACACGTAACGCTTAGCATCTCCACTAAATCTACATGGACAATTGGAAAAGGTTTTAGCTTTGAATTTGTGTAAGTGTGACAGTCACGGACTATGGTTAGTTAACCAGTGCGTAAAAAATTTGGAACATTGATTAATTTTAATTCATACACTTAAATTAAGAGAATTTTTTAGATCGAAAAAAAAGAAAAAAATAATTTTATAAAAGAAAAATACATACCATAAAATTCGGCGTATAACGCGGACTATGAACAAAAAAAATAAGATCGAAACTTATGGGTGCGCATTATACGCCGAGTAAAAAGTGAGAGCCTTAAAAATTTTAAAAAATGACCATAGGAAAAATATTATACATCTTCATAAATCGAAATACTGTTTATTTAAAAGAAATGGCATTACTTGTAAATTTAAAGGGTTGTAGTTCTAGAAGTATACTATTTTTTTTTATTTTTATAAAGCTTGAAATTATACCTCGAAAAAATACCTTCAGGACATAAAAGCATTGCATACATACATTTCAGGTTTCTTCATAAAAAGAAGTTGCTCGTTATACGCCGAATATACCTGCGAGTAAATATTGAAAATTGCAGCTTTAAAGCAAAGGTGCGCGCTATACGCTGGATTTTACGGTAGGTGTTTTTTTTAAATAACATGTTGCTTTATATAACTTTATGAATTCTATTCCGTCAACACATAATTTTATGATTTTTAAATGATTTTAACACTTAAGTTCGAAAAAATATTCTTAGAAGGGAGTATCAAATTATTCTAATGATTCTTCCATCAAATCATTTGAAGATTACTGGGTCACTTCTCAGTAACTGCCAGGAGGATCCAAGGTAGTCCAGAAATGTTCTAGAATGCTAAGGATTCCATGCGGCTTATATGTGAAGCCTATATATTTGCAGTCAAGATTTCAAGCACTTCCTATTAAACTTTTGTTTTTTACTAACGAATAATATACATTTTCTGTTAAACAAATGTTTCTGCTCTTGACTTATTTGAATTTTTAATTTGAATTGGGTAAAAAGCATATCCAGCTTTGCAATGCTACATGCTACCGAACCGTCTTTGCGCCACCTGCTCTTCTTACAAATTTGTTACTTTGGTAGTGAATAACTGCGTATATTTTACTTCTTATTACACCCTGGGAATTTAAACCCGGAGTTGTCGTGTGGGGCACAGATTAATTCCAGGCTCAAGAAATCTTTAATTCTGGGAAAACTGTTTATTTGTTACCAATTACCTTGTCAGTATTCTCTTACATGACAATAATCTTCATTGGAACTAAAATGTATTTGTCACATATATTCCTCTTTTTTCGGAATGGAAAACGTTTCTTTTAATCTTAAGGTACTTGGGGTGACTGAGTTCCCCACGCGATCACTTTTGTTCCAAAATATTTTCTATGAGCAGGTGACATTTCCCCCCTGTGAACGACTTATTGGTATTCATAGCTGTGTTATATGACTCATTATGGTTTGTAAATGTAAATGAACAGAATATAAAAAAAAAGAAATTGACATTTGCAATCTCTATTAGATGAAGTTGCAAGTGATAAAGCAAAGTAAGGATTTGATGAAGTAATGGATATTAATCATAATAGTGAAAGTAAATTTCAGAAAAGTCATGTACACAAGAAACGTTTCAGTTGAAAGGGAAGTTTTCAAATGCTACCTAAAAAACTCCATTAAGAAAGATATAAAGTCAAAAGTCTACCACAAGACACACTGCGTCATGTCAGAAAGACATAAGCAAGAAAAAATTGAACACGATATTTGTCAATCATCAAAGGACAAACAAACATGAAAAAGTTGAACAAAATACGAAAGTTTTGCCTGCAAAGATCATTCCTGTAATATTAGTCAAAAGTGTCTGTGATTTAAGCCTTATTAAAGTAAAGCAAACTTGAAACAAATTAGTTCAGTCTGATTGGATTTTCTTGCAAATTATCAAAGAAAAATAGAAAAGTCCTTAAAATAGGTAAGTATACTTTCTCTTGATTAAATTAGTCACTGGAATTATATATACAATAAAAATAATTATATAAAAAAGAATTGGGGTGATTCGATCACCCCGTGCGATCACTAATGATAGTATCGAGTGCGTGCCTTCTCCTGGCTTAAAGTATTTTAAAATGGGGATAAGAACCTGAATTTTTGATTCTATTTCAAATTATTGTTCTTTCTTTCTCTGAATCTTAAATCTTGTTAAAAATAATTTAAAATCTTGATTAAAAATGACTATACACCACTCTAAATGGTACGACAAATCCCATTATCCCTAATAGGTTTTCAATAAAATGCAGTTCCTGGGAGAACATTTCCGTTTTTAACAGTAATAATTAAAACTATAGCTTAATATACATATAGAAAAAATATAAAATAATAAATTCCACTTATATTACAACTCTCTCAGAAATTTTACCTAGGTAACAATATTTTAGCAGATAATAAGCAATAACGATTTATTTTATCAAATACAATTTCCAAATAAAAGTGAAAAATACGCTCTCAAATTTGGACTGAAAGCTGAACTTTGTAGTTAACAATAGTTATCTAAGATAACTATTTTCAACAAATTATCTAAAGCATCTACTTTTATTTCTTCGATGAAAATGTCTACAGCTTTATTTTTTTTTAAAGTTTCCTTTAAGAAAGAAAAAGGAGGAAAAAACACCTCTAGACAATTCTAACATGAGGAACAACAAACTTTCAAGATTTCAGAGAAAAGCAGTATAAATAATTAAAAACGTATACCTTTGAAAGAAAAATAGAGTAGCAGTCTTCAAAACATAGAAAAACAACTATTACTTTGGTTTTTTCTGAAATATAAATAGGGAACTCATTTTTTCCACTGGTTTTTCTATGTAACTTGGAAGAAAATAGTCCGAATAAGGTACGTGTGTTGTGTGGATAATAGCCAATTTAAGGTCATTATTGGTGAAAGAGCAGCAAACATGTTGTATACAAGTCCAGAAGCAACAAAATGTCAACATCTTAAATTGATACCAGAGGTTTTTGTTGTACAAGAGATCTCCAGAAAAAAAAATGTAAAAACAGTAATTCTTAAAACAGAACATTTTTATTCTATGTAACGTTAGAGGAAAAAGAGTAAGTTTATCAATAAAACATTAGACGTGTCCGAAATACAGTAGCACATAAGAAGGGACATCAATATTTTTCTTCAGTCTCAAGCGAATATATTTCTGGTTTATACTAATATCAGAGAAATATATCCTTGAAAGACTCTGAAATTGTTTGAATATGTGTTCATAGTGGTGCACTTTGCGAGTTCGAAATACAAATAAAAAGAAATGTCCAAGAGTTAAGTTGATCTTACGTTTTATGTTTTCGTTTTAAGGGAAATTGACTTTAGACATAAATATAGCTGAACATTTCTTAAGAAAACAATGCTTTCCTTATACGCTTTTTGCAATATTATAATTATATTTTTATACATTTGAATAGGTCATTCATCTTATATTTTGCATATATATATATATATATATATAAATCGAATTTGGTACGTAAGCATGATTGCAACAATCACCACCGTTCGAAATAACTCGCCAAATTGGCAACGCCATTTTCGTATGTGCTGTATGTGCTGAATTTGCAATCTCGTGCGTCGTTTTATATAGTGTCACCAATAGTTTGCGATAATACGTAAGTACATCAAGTCTTTGTAAAAATTTCTTAAAATATTTTATTATAATACTATTAGAAACGGTTACCTTTATTCTCAAATATTTAGTTAGTAAGAAAGATCATAATCTACAATCAACCTGCTGGTATCTTTACTTGGAACTCTAGAAATACATAGAATGAAAAATTAAATGTCATCAGAATACAATGTTTATTTTATAATTTTTATCATCAACAAACTAATTTTTTCGTCACGTTTATTACTTTTTATATTTTCTTTTCCTCTTTATAAATATACGAATAGGTCTATTTTCCTTCAACCTATGTAGTTATGTGATAAATTACTAAAAAATATAGTTATATTTACCGTAATTATTTGAATCAAAGCCGCTATCAATTTGAAGCCACATCTCAAATTCTGAATTTTTTTCGAGAAAAAATAAATATAATGTAAAATAATTTATTGATTTCCAATATTTACGAAATTTACGAGAATTTTAACCCTGCTATTCGTATTTACTACACGTATGTAGCGTTCGGGTCAATATGACCAGATTCAGAAAACTAATCTTTATTGCTATAAATGACAAGCATTATTTAAGAAATAGTTGAAACAATAGTAGGGTAAGTTTAAAAATAGATCTAATAATATAAAGCATCTATAAAAAAACAGAAACATATTTTAAATTGATACTTACTTTTATTTAAAATTCGAACAGTAATATCTTACATGAGATTTGCAAATGGATTTTTACACTTGTAGAGTAACATGTGTATTTTGTTGAAATTGCTGGATGAACAGAGCTTGTCCCCTTGAAACTTTGACACACAATAAAGTATTCTCTGTAGATTCCGATGGTACGCTTTCCCTTTTTCTCTGTGATTGTTTCACTATTTTTATTAAATCTCACTTCTTGGTAGGCTTGGCCTTGCTTAAATGTATGGAAAAATGATTGATTTTCCTAGTTCTTCCAAAATATCCTTCGTTTAGTCAATTTGTTTTCATTCCAATCACTATGTATTGGTCCATATAACAAATGCATTGTACTCAGAAGTATCAAACATGTTCTAGAGTACTATCATGGGACAGCGATTTCTTCTTCTTTTACAAGTTGATCAAGAGTATCCACAGCCCTTTAGTTGAATTATAATCTAAGATCAGTATTGTTTTTTTTATCAGATGTGTTCCACTTTTCTTTGCCACGATGCAAAGTGTTCATGAGAATAGCATTCTTTTCTTGTTTGGGATGTAGTTTACGAACTGCTGTGTCTTCTGCAGAATAAAATGGGCTGTGAAATTCTTTATTTGGCATTCCTTCAGAAAGCTCTGGTTTATTTTTTCTAATGGTGCCAAACATAGACATTTTTTGTTTTAGAAGAAGTTGCCTTAAGTTGTAAGATATGAAGAAATTATTACTCGCATTCCTTGATTTTTCTCTGGCTTTGTAACCCTTGTTCTTTTTCAGTGTACATTTGTATTTTTAGTGCATACGAAGTTTTACTGTCGCATAAAGTCCATATTTTGATCCCATATTTAGACGGCTTACTTGGAATATACTGTTGATTTCCTACAGTAATATTTTCAATCGGTTTAAATAAATTTGGTAGAAATTATATTCACTTTTCCCAGATATTTTGCACTGTAGCTAATTTATCCAATTTTCTTCTTTCTTAACGAGTGGATTTATTATCAAACGAATAATTCTTGAGCAAAATGTTTCGATGAACATTGTTGCACGAAATATATTTCTTCCAGTTTCTTTATCTCTCAAGCCTTTGTTGATTCTCCATATGATTTATAAACACCAGCTAACAATAAAAATCCAATATATGCTTAAAAAGTTTTACCTTCGATATTTTCCTACTTTTTTTCATAAACGTTTTCTCCTTCATTATTAGTCCTTTTTATGATTTCGTTTTCCATTACAGAACAGCTTTTGATCAAGCATCCGAGTTGTCGTCCAGAGGAAGGATAATGAGTGGACCTTACCGTAGATATTGTGGGAATTATCATTTCAGGGAAAATCGATAGTCGTGTTGGAATACGAAATCCAAAACAAACTGTAATGCGGATAATGTGACCGTTGGATGCAGGAGGGTACGACGGACAGACATGGTCGATCGCATCCACCTCAGTGCACCACTTCACGTGAGGACTGGCAAATTGTGCACATGGCAGTGACGGATTGCTCAGTCACATCAGGAACCATAGCACAGCACATTGAGTCTGTAACGCATCATTCAGTGTCTGCGCGTACAATTCGACGCTGTTTATAGCCGAGTGGTCAGTCTGCAAAACGTCCATTGCTTGGTCTACCCTTGATTCAGAGCCACAGACGTCTCCGCCACCAATGATGAGATGAAAGAATGATGTGGGTGGCAGAATGGAATGAAGTTGTCTTTACTGATGAGTCACGCATCTGTCTGGAACACCACGATGGTCAGATTCGAGTCTGGAGAAACCGCGGAGAAAGGATGCTGAACAGCTGCGTTATGCACCGCCACACTTGTCCTGCACCGGGTATTAAGTTATGGGACGGTATTGGATATCATTCTCGCACTACTCTAGTACGCATTGCCTTCACTTTAATCAGCCAGCGCTACATCTCCGAGGTGCTGGAGCCAGCTGTCCTTCCTTTCTTTCAGGGCTTGGCCAAAGCCATATTTCAACATGATAATACGCAAACACACGTGGCACGCATTGTCCAATGGTTCTTCGTCAATCACCAGATTGAATTGCTTCCCTGGCCGGCTCGGTCTCCGGATCTTTCGCCGATAGAAAACATGTGGTCCATAGTTGCTCAACGATTGACCCAGATTACACCCCCAGCTGCCACACCAGATCAACTTTGGCAATGTGTGGAAGCTGATTGGTCTGTTGTACCCGAAGAACACATTTAGAGTCTCTTTGAATCAATGCCGAGGCGTGTGGCACCGGTGATCTCTAACAATGGCGGCTACTCTGGCTACTGATTCTGGCAGGAACCACAGTTCACAGAAATCTGTAAATTTAATCATTTGATACTTGGTCAACTTGCTATTTACAAAATTGTTGCATTTACGGTGGCCAGCAGTGCATTTAAAATCAAAATAATAATATTTTTAAATTATAATAATAGTCACTTAGATTAAGATATAAAAAAATAATTTATAGTATAAGTGAGAAATAAATAAGCAATAGGTATGATTAGACAAAATGAAGGGATTTCTTTTCTTATAGTTTGTATCTAAAGTTAATTATTTTTATCATCTATTTTTAATGAATTGCTTAACACTACAGACCGTGCTGCATGAAAATGATAGAAAAGATGTTAGCTGTGGAAAAATTCATAACCTAATTTTCGTATGAAGGCATTTAAGCAAATCATACGTGTGATGATTATAACTATTCTTTTAGAATGAATGTTATTTGTGGAAAGTTTTTTATTTTCACAGTATTGAACTCATATTCAATATTCGTTAATACGGAATGGATTATTGCTTTTACAATTTACTAGTCCAAATATTCCGCGACATTATATGATTCTTAATCTTTCCAATCAAAAGCGACGCAGTTTTGTTTTCAGCAATATATAGAGATCTGTATCACTCCTATCTGATTTAGAGGCAGGTATTTAATGTAGAAATACAATACTAAATTGAAATTTATAATGATATTGTTACGTAGAGGTTCAAGAATTTAAGTATAACTAAGTAAGAACGTTCTTGCTCAAAGAGCAAGAAAGTTCTTCTGGGAAGATGGAAAATTATTGTCAAAAAGCAATCCTTAAAAATGTACACTGGTGTTCTAAAGTTAAGCATAATTCATAATTATGTGACTAAAGAAGGAACTGTAAATCAGAATGGCGGGACACGTGATATGCAAGTGTTAAATGGTTATAAAATAAGGAAGCATTTCAAAAGAATGATAATAATTAATTTTACTATCCAAAGTAGCAGTTTGAAAGAAAACTGAGCATTGCAAGGATTCACACTTTAAAGAAAAAATGAAAGAAAACATTAAATAAAATACTGATGCTGCAGTTTAATAAGGTATGTGGTCACCTCTCATAGCCAGGCACGCTGCACAGCGATTTACCAAACTTGCTATGAGGTGATGAATGAGTTGTAGGCTCAAACGGTTCCAAGGTTCTTGGAGAGCTCTCTTCAGTTCTGTAATGGAACTTGGTGGGTGCGAAAGGGCTGCAATTTGTCTCCCAAGCATATCCCATACATGCTCGATAGGATTTAAATCAGGGGAGTTCGCAGGCCACGACATCCGATGGTTGTATTCCGTTTCAAGGAAGTCATCAATCAGCACCGCTCGGTGACATGGAACATTATCATCCATGAATCTGAAGTCAGGACCTACAGCACCTCGAAACAACCTAACGTAAGGCCCAAGAACTTCGTCTCTGTATATTTGAGCACTCACAGACCCCGTGTCAAATAAATGGAGGTCTGTGCTGCCGTCCATCATGATGCCTGCCCATACCTTGATGGAAAATGGTATCTTTCCATTATGTTTCTGGGTTCAAAATGGGTTCCACGTTTTCTCCATATTGTTACCCGCCGAGAATCACTACTCTGACTAAACCGGGACTCGTAACTGAACATCACATTGGTCCACACTCCAATGTTGATGTTTCAAACTCCAGTTAAAACGTGCGCGTTAATGCGCAGACGTGAGGGTAATACAAACTGCTGGTCTTCTGGCATACATATCAGCATTATTGAGTCTCCTGTAAACAGTTTGTCTCGAAATTCGTATTCCTGTGGCGACTGTGAGTGCCGAGCCCAGTGCTCTGGCAGTACTGCCTCTCTGACGTCGCGCACTTATTACCAGGTATTGGTCTTGGCGAGGGGTTGTGACTCTTGGTCGACCTGATATTGGTTCTCAGGTAACGTCTCCCGTTCTTTGAAACCTCTGCCACAGTCTTGAGATCACAGACTGGTCCACATTCAGAAATCGAGTCACTTCGGTTTGTGATCGTAAGGATTCCAGCATTCCAAAGATTCTTCCTTTCGTAAACATTTTCAATTGGCGTCTTTGTGCCATCATTCACCTTGTTTGATGGTAAACAACGTTCCTTCACACATCAGTTGCACGAAACTTGTTTTAACTGCCTATGCTGCGTGAATCGGTTTCTATGCGTTCCGACATGCGCCGGTGTTTCGCGCAGGACGTAGTCGACTGATAAGTTTTGCAGGAATCCAATGTTTCTTCCTCACCCAATTAATATCCGCAAGAAATTTGGAATAATTTTACGAATATTTATTAAATGTTTTTCGCATTTTACGATTTATGCTTAACTTTTTGACACCAGTGTATGTTATAACAGGGAAATTCGCAGAATAATTCTCAGAAAGCCTTCACACCTTCAACGGCGTTCAGACACAACTCTCATTGTCTATAATATAGGTATGTTAAAAATTATTCACAAGCACTCACTCGTCCTACTCAACAGCCGATGCAATAACCAATCACTGGTTGACTCCTCATGGCCAAGTCAGTACCAACTAATCACTAGTCAAAACAATACTTTCTGAGTTTCCATATTTATAGGCCTCGCGGATTTTCTAGAAAAATCAGCTTGCGTTATAGATCGTGATTTTTGTAGATTTCTCCCGTAAACTCCAGGAGAATTCGTAGGGTCACGAACTCGCTAAAAATGGTCACCATCATGATCGCCAAAAATGATGTCAGCTTGGCCCTATCTCCGAGATTTCACTAAGTTTCCTTTGAATCGAAGCTATTATGTAAGAGACAGCGTTGCTTGCGAATATTACAATTTTAAGATAAAATAAATATAACATAGCGTAATTAGTATAAACGTAGTACACATCCAGATCCACCTGATCTTGTCTGCAACAGATTCAGACCCACGAAATTCATCATGGCAAGGGACTGGATGTACGCTTGTCATTGGTTGTAGGTGTACATCTAATTATTTACTCATGTTTAAACATTCATTACACAAAATTCGTAATATTAAGATACAATATCTGCAACATTATAAATTTGCTTCGTTATAGGAATTTTTAACCTTTTCTCTGAAAATGTTAAGCATTTTCAAATAAATATTTTTAAAAAATGTTTTACGATTTAAATTAACATATTGCAATGTGTTACTGGTGTGATCCATAGAAATATTTATGCACAAGCCCAACAATGTTTTTGACCCTCACCATTAAAAGAAGGGAATGAAATATTTTAAAAAAAATTTAATATTGTTGAACATCAGCAACATCAATAAAATTGCTTGTGATTAAAAATATTCCCACAACTATTTTGTTAAGAAAACATACACTTTAACAGCAGTCGAAGAAAACTACAAATGTTCAATTTTTGTGTAACTTTTTTATGTTTGTGGCCTTCAATTGTTGGTTTTAAGATTATTTTCATCATTTTTTGGAAAGTATTTCTACTCGATTTGTTCAGAGAGCTATCAAGCGGAAAAATAGGAATGAACCAGTCAAAAGATTTATTAGTTCATGAATTTTAATTTTATTATTTAAAAATATATTTTTTATGAAAATTATATCTAATAACCAAGAAAGAAACTAGAGTATTTCGAAAAAGTAATCCTCCATAATATTAGTATTACCGAATATGACATGTAAAAATTAATAAAACTAAAGAACTAAAAAATGGGCTCTTTTTCTAAAAAAATGATAGTCATTCGAATATTTTTATAAAGCACTTTATTTGACAAATATACCACTAAAAAAATTGTAAGTTCATTCACGAATTGTTCATGAATTTTAGACAGCTGCAAATCTAATTCAGTTCAATTTTTTCGAAGGAAAATATCAAAGTAAAATATACAACACACTCGATAGTTTTTTATCATTTATATATTTATCCGTTCTCCGAAACTAGCGTAAAAATGGATGAAAACTCGAGAAAACGGTTTTTTTACTGTCCACTTTTTGTGAAAAAAGCATAGAAATAATGTTATTTCATTTTTTTATTCCAGAAAATGATTTCTATGATGATACTATTACAGTGGAAAGTATGTGCAACGGGCAATTGCTATCGGAATTTCAAATTTCTGTCACTTCCACGTATTTCTAAAATTCATAATTCAACATAACATTCTCGTTCAGATTTCCCCCCGAATTTCGTAACAGTTGGATCTTGCGAGAATGAAGACTATTTGTAGAATATGTTTTTAAACTCGCATCTATTCATCATTATATCAAACATATGTATAAATAGAGCATGTTTAAGTTTATCTTTTTGGTAAAATAAATTGCAATCCAAAGTAATAAGCATTTAATTAAAGGTTTAGAAAATAAAATTTTCCATATCAAGTACTATTTCTTAATTAAAATATAAAGCCTAGCTACAGAAAAAATTAAGTTTTACAGCAAATATTTGACAGTAAAGTAATTCAATTTTTAAACCTATTTGGAATACCTTCTCCCACACACACGCCTCCAATTCAGAACATTTTGTTTACTTTGTAACATAAATAACTTCAAAATTGATAATCCTTTTTATAAAATTTTTTATTTGCGTTCAAGTACATGTAAATGGTTTTTGGATTAAGAAAACATTTAAAGGACGTTGATGAAATGCGAGATAATATTTCCAGTTTTACTTCTCAAAATTAAATACATTCAAAAAACAATTTAATTCGAACTCTTTTATTTTTTTGTATTCGTTAACAAATTAATTTCTATGTAAGAATAGTATGTGAAAATTCTATTCATGCTTTTTTTTGGGTAAATGAAAGTTCTCTTCTCGTTTCCTGTAATGAGAATCTTTCGTAATGAGAACTATTTTATTAAATGTAGAGAAATTATATAGAATTTTGCACAGAGTTGGGCCTTCATGTGAATGAAATAGGACAATTATAATTAGAAATAATATAAAGTAAATCACATAGCTGATATGTTAATTTATTTGATTAACGCTATATAACTTCTAGAAACTTGCACTAGTAAGGAAATCCAATGCTTGTATTTATAAGTCAATAAAAATCTTGATGAATATGTTCGCAATAAAAAAATTTAATCAATGGATATTTATCAAATATTTTTCAAATATATGAAAACAATTATATCAATTTCTATTAAAATAACGTTTTTCCTAAATGTAAGCAAGTGTTGATAATTAAGTCAGCGAAAAGAACATACTAATGTGCCTTGTAAAGTAAGAAATGCAGACAAGAATGACCTAGCTGAAAAGTTTACGCATAGTATTTGTGTCTATTTATATTTTTTGATTTATTACTGTATCTTTAAGTGAATTTACATAAAAATAATCACTAATAAAGAGATAAAGAGTTTAATTACGTTAAATACTGTACTGTTGTTTTCCGTTTGCTTTATATTTATCCTGTTTATCATTTAAAAATGTAAAGTGAATTTAAACTATAGCCTATTTCTAATTTTGCAAGCAAAAGTAACTTGTTTGAGCTTAAATAAGTTTTTTGCATATTCTTTGTTTATATATAGTTGTCTATATACATTATACATACATATTTTCTCATAAGTAAATATTTGATGATATGTAAAATAGATATTTCATGGATTGTAAGAATTTTTTATTTCGTATCGTTTCCAATGATTTGAAAAGTGAAATTAATTTTCGGCTTCTATGAATTTTTTTATCTAATTAATTAAATAAAAATATGTATGTGTCAATTGTATTTAGTTAATTTAGTTAAGTTTAGTAAATTAAATATTTAGTTATTTTTAAAGGTAAAACTTAAACAATAAGAGTACCATGTTTCAATCATATAGTTATTGATAGTGTATTAATGTGTTTTTGTTTATTTGAGAAAAAAAAGATGAAAATTACCATACACATACTATATAAAACGTAAGGAACGAAACTAAAGTTTGCATGGAAAATATAATTTGTTAGGATGTTCCAAATAATTAGCATTTTTCTACAAAACAGGTAGGGGTAAAACCTTTTGTAAATACATACGCATGGAGAGTTATCACAGCGGCTTTCTCTTTTAGAAATCGTATCGTGACGTAGGCTGAAAGCGTAGAGGTATTGCAATACGTAGCACATGAAAGACAAATCCAGATACCACGCGACTCTTTATCCCATTTTGTTTCTTATGATATAGAGTACGTTTGTGTATCAAATGTAATGTTTCTTATGTATCGAGTATGTATATGTAAAAAACAACTTAGGCATGAAACACAACGACAAATATTGACATATTTTGTTTAAAACCCATTCTTAAAGGGGGGGGGGGATGTATAAGCTAAAAATAAGGAAAAAGCAGAATTTTAATGAAAATAAAACACATTGAAGAACAAAGACATAAGCTGAAATGAGAAATTATTAAAAGAATTAAAATAATAAGATTAATCGAATACCATTTCTGTAGTAAGTCTAACAAAGAACAATTTAGTTGCTATGATAACTATGCTTGTTTTTTTTCATTATTATTATTATTTCTGTCTGGGAAAAAAACGTTACAGAAAATTTGCTATACTATCAAACCAAAGTTGAAAAAAAATTAAAAAATCAAAAATAATTCAAAGTTACGATCTTGCAATGATTGAATGTGTTTTCAATAACGATTTTACCCGCTTAATGCTATATGAATCTTACATCACCTGGGTTTATTTTAAAAACCAGTGATACCAGACTGCAAATAGAAGCGCATATATATGCTTATTGTGTGTGAAAAATAATTTCTCCAAAAAATCTGCTGTTCAACGATAATATTTTGCTAAAAACTATCCAAACGAACTTATTTTTAAATATCATATAAATATGTAAATATCTTATACGCCATATGTGATTTGTTCTGGAGGGGCTTGTTCTTTCCAAACTGGAGGTTCGTAATTTTGAGCCAGAATTGTTCATATTTTAAGATTTTTTAAACTAAAAGTGGTACATTTGTTGTCTTTAAACCACGAAAATGTATAGCAATTTGATGGGTTACCGATATAATTTCCGAGGGATATTTTACATAATGTTTGTGTATGGGTGTGTGCCGAAAAAGACTAATTTATTAATTCTGCGAACAATGAGAATAGTGAGATTAAGAATATCTCAATTTTAATCATGGCTACTTCTGTTTTTAAATATATTTCTTTAAATGTTCAATTTTCTTAAGGCTTTTAATGTCGAATACATTATTATTAACCTTTTAACTGGTTTGCCTGTACGCTGCATGGTCACTGAGATTTTCTTCTTTCTATCTTTGATTTGCACATTTTTTAATTCTTATAGTGAGATTACTGCTACTGTTTTCAAGAAAGGCAGGTTGTCCATGGTATTGAAATACTTCTTTGCCGGGATTTTTTTTTTGTGGTGAAGGCAGGAATTAATATTGTAGAAAATATTCAATACAGATCAGAGATTGGCAAGGCAATGTGCAATTAGTACTATTGCTCCTTCAACAATTCATTTTTAAAACTTTAGGATACACAGTTAAAAATTGTACTCAAAAATGCAAAACTCACTGCTATTCAAACTTTTTGATCTTGATTAAATTTTTAAGGATGCTCACACAAAATTTGCCTTGTCGGCTCAAAAATGACGTAATTAACACATTTTTTAAAAAAAAAATTGCTTTTTAAAATTATGTTGAAGCGCAATAAAGTTAATTTATCTAGAAAGAGAAGAAACCCAGCCCTTATGAGTATTTTTAACTTCAACAAAGATGCATGAAAATATGCCCATTCTTAGATACCTATGTTATAAGGAATTGATAATTTTCATTGTTATTTTGAATAAAATAAGAACTTCCTTTCTCTCACAGTGAATTGAAATTCGTAGATAACAAGATGAATCATCCTCTGATAATTACTTAAAAATAAAGAAAATAGCAACAAATTCAGCTTTCCTCTCCAGTGTGTTAATTAACTTTTTAAGCCTTGTTTATGGAAGACTCAGAATAGCTCGGCAAATGTCTGACATTTTTACTTCCTTGGAAGAGTAAAATGATTTGTCTTTTTCTTTTCTTCTGCTAATCCAATTTCAGAATTGGTAAAGTGGTAAGAGAGTGTTTTAAATCATTTGGTGATTGCATCAAATATTTAAGAGCTTGATTATTCGTAAAATGATAATTCATTCAACTGCAGCATAATATTTTCTCACAAAAAGGAAATATCTTAGGTAATCACAAATTATTATCCTCCCAAAATGCAAGATGCTAATTTTAAAATGATCCTGATTTTGATGGATAATGTTTTAATACATCAGAGATCAATGTATATTTCTTTTGCTCCCCAAATCCAGATTTCATAGCTAATAAAATTATGGGTAAATGGCATGGTGCCACTTGTTCTAAGTACATAAATAATTAGATATTAAAGTGTAAAGTATGAAACATTTGAGACAAACTGATAAAATAAAACTTATTACAAATATAAAGATTCAGGAGATTTATATATAATATAATTAAACGCGTTTAACATATAATACTTATCAAATATTTAATATTAACAAATATCTATCATTTACTTTATTAATTAAATAGCTTTCATACTAAATTTTAAGTACAATAATCAAGTAATATGTGCATGTATAACTGTTCGAAAAGGAACTTTGAAAATTTTACCATTAAAAGCCTCTATTTTATAAAAATATTCTTTCTTCATTTTTTATCTATAAATTCAAATTTGGAGCAAGGTAATCTGCAGTATTTTGATAAGTGTTAGTCCTCATAAAGTTTAAGCTGAGAAGATAAAATTATATTATATATTGGTCACTGTTCTCACAAATAATTATTAAATTATCTATCTGTCTTTATGGTCAATTAAACATCTATCTCTTTTTGTATACACGTGGCAATTTAGGGTATCATTAAGAATTATAAGTACATAAAAAGTAATTCCGCTTTCTATTCTCTTAAACAATCCTTTTTGTTTGACTTATTAGTTGTTTTTGCTATTATATCCTGCCCAATACCTCTAGAGATGTAATTTAAATAATTTCTCAATATGTTTCACATATATTTATTAAAAATGTTTAGATAACTTTTATGCCTTTGAACTAAAGTGATTAATTATTTTTCATATTTAGAAGTACACTTAGAAAAAAATGTTCTTACTTCTCACTCAAATATCTCTTTATAATTATATCCTGCCCAATATGAGGGGCTATTGTACGCCTCAACAAACCGAGATCATAAGCCTCCAAGATACATTCTTGCTCCTCAAGAACTAACTGTTGGTATTAACTAGTTCACTTATAGGCATACCCTACACCTCTTCAATAATTTCTATAGTACAATCCATCACTGATAGTATATATAGAGTGATCCAGTTGCTGGTTTTACAGCAAAAAAAGTGGGTATCATGTGATCAGATAAGCAAGTAAATTTTTTCCTTTTTAGGCTTTGCCCATCTACCCATTCCGTAATTTGCACTTCGGTACACTCATTTCTTCATGATTTCATATATTCTATTTTTAAGAGAGCTAAAAATAACAGCAAAAAGCATATTGTTTAAAAGTTCCTCGTTTAAATAATGCCATTTAAAATAAACATAATTAACATAATTTCGTTAACCTCGTTAGATTTATAATTTCTAATATTTATTCGCGTGTTATTTCAAAAAATAAAAAAAGATCTGAAAGAGAAAAACAAAAATTATTATTATTGAAGAAACTAAAGGGGAAAAAATGCTTGAAGCAATACATACAAAATGATGATTTATACGATTATTTTCAAATTTCTTTAAATATTTAATAAAAGGCTGAAATTGTCCATGCTTAATACTATGTTTCAAATTGAGAAAATAATAAACAGTGTTTCAAATTCATTTGGTGCAAAGCAATTAGAATGATTCAATGATTTAAATGATAACTGATTAATTGATGGACAAGAACGGACAGATATCTACACGAAGACAAATCGAAGTATATATATAATATTTATAAAAATTCAACATTTATGAAAATACCAGATGAACAGGAATAAAATGAAAAACGTATTGAAAAAGACAAAAATTGTATTAAGCGTTGCTTTAGACATTGTCTAAGATAATAGGATAATAAAATGAAAATTAACTTTTGAAAATATAACTACAACATAATAAACTTAGCAAAAACTTCGAAGTACTTTATATTAAAAGACATTGACGTACCTTTAGCAATAGTATTGAAAAATTTGGTTAAATAACATACTTTGAACCGATAATTATATTTAACAGGACAATGTAATAAACCATCTTTTCAATTTGTGTGTGTGAGAGAGAAAAAAATGAAATATTAATTTATAATATAAAATAATTAGTATATTTTTAGACAAGAAAGACCTGAAAAGATTATGCCGCGGCAGTAGATGATAGTGTTCTATTACAGGCAATGCTGCTGAGTTCACTCATATTTGCTCCTGATGAAGGAGGCGTTAAAACGAACTGGAAAAATGCTGGGGAGCAGGTTCTGATAAGGCTGTTGGAATTGAAGAGACTATTGGAGTTGTAGTGTGTCTCTGCGATGGTGTTGCTCTCTGTCTTTCCTTGCGATTCCAGAGTATCTTTAAAGGTCGAATACGTCCCGTCCACGAAAGTGACACGTGATGTATATTCACTTGTTTTGGACGTATAAATGAAAACCATTCTGCTATTGGTCCAAGTCCCTCTTCATGGGTGTACTTTGAAACTGGCGTCTGGCGTGGGAACTACTCCGGCACCTTATTGTCGGTTAGATCAAGGAAGGTCAGAGGTTGACTTCCTTTAGGACATCAACATCGGGGTGTCCACCCTGGGATACTTTCTCACGAGAAACTGCTTGACCATTGAAATGTCACTCATTTTCGACAGGAAATGTGTCTTTGTTGAACACCGCAGCAATATTACAATAGAATCCCTGGGAGGAAAGTGAATTTAAGGTTTCCAGCTCTTAAATATGTGATATTTTTAAATATATCAACTCATATATTTTATTTTAACACATAAAATTTTTATCAATTTGAGTATACTGATCTTATAATATTATTAGTCTAATATTAGAAGTTATTTAAATTTATTGAATTAAAAAGTATTCTAGTTATATTATTTCATTTTTCATATTACATAGTTTAATAATTTTAATAGATTAAGGAAGGTTTTTTTTTTTTTTTTTTTTTTTTTTGGTAGATCGTTGATCCTCAGGAAATTTAGCAAAAAAAAAAGTTAATACAACCAAAGTTAATTTTTACACACTTTTAAGAAAGATATTTGAGTTAAGATAAATTTTTGCAATGAAAAGCGCACATGATATTTTACATTCATATAAAAAGTTGATCGAGGAGAATTAATTATAAGGGGGATATTAATAGGAGCAGCACCGAGTGTTGCTGACACGTCAGGCAAAAACCGTAGACATTAGTTTCAGCATAAGTAATGGAAGAGACCTTCGATGTCTTGTCTTCGAGTGTGTTGCAGCTG